>NJDC01007950.1:0-16681 GCA_002245475.1 Calephelis virginiensis | reverse complement strand
CCTCTGCCTACTACTTCGGGGATATGGGCATGAAGATTCTTTTATTTCAATAATCCAGTTACCTAAATTACGTCTCCTCCATATTATTCCGGGTTATTCTAAAAGATCTGTCTGCAGGCAGTTCACAAGAGACGAGCAAAGGTTAAATGGATTAGCAACGTGTCTAGCTAGGGATACCTATTCCTTCAATAATGACAAAATTTGCCACTGTCGTGTTTTGTCTGGAGGGAAGAGTAGACTTTCAAACTAGTCTCGGCCCCAAGACAGCCGCACCATCCATTTAAGGCAGCTATAAGCCACTGGTGTCCCTTTCCATCAGGAAAGCCGTGTCCTTGGTCCCTTTTCATCGCAAGAAAGAAAAGTATTGGATGATAGAGTTGACGCAACCTGTGGGTGAGTCGTTACATAAGTTGAACAAAACAGTGGGCCTATTCATTTATATTTTTTGTGCTAGACATTTTTTTTATCTGTTTGTTGTACTTTTTTTATATTATTGGAAGGTAAAGAAGCAGATGGATTTTCTGGTGGTAAGAAATTCCCGTCGCCTAAAGACACCAAAGGTGTTAATGGTGCGTTGCCAACCTGAGGCCGGGATGTTAGGCCTCGAGCAAAAGTAAGTTTACCGGTTAATTTACCCTCCGAACCGGAACACGTCATGACGTTATGGCGGCAGGAATATGAATACAGAATTAACCATACTAATTAATTGCGACTGCCTATCTTTATTTCTTTCTGTCTGTTTGTTTGTTATGCTTTCGCTAAACCACTAGATCGAATTTTATTTGCATATAGTTGAAAGAAAGAAAGAAAATAATAAAAAAATATTTGCGGATCATGAGTGTTACAAAGATGTTACAAAATTATTTAAGCGTTCAAACATATTATACCAACTAGTGGTATGCAAATATTTTAATATGTTTTAATTATATTAGTAATTTTAATTGTTTAATTACTATTTACACACTATTTTTATATTGATTAGGTACATGATTATTAAAAACAAAGTATCTTCACGCCTATATCCCCGAAGAAGTAGGCAGAGGCACAACCAGGGTACCCACGACTAGCCGAAGATACTAAGTTGAAAATTGGAAAAAACCCAATTTTCTTTTGTTGCCCGACCCGGGTCTCGAATCCGGAACCTCATGCAGTCCAGTCCAACAACTGAACCGCTAGACCACAGAGGCGATATGATTATTAATACAATCAAAATTTGGAATTTAATTAATTTATCCCTATCTACCGTAAACTACCTCTGTTTCCAAACCTAGCCAGTTAAAGGTCTTTCAAAAATTACCCCCAAGTGATTTTGTATTAAACCCTAAACGAATATAATAGGGGATAAAAATTTGTATGAAAATCTATTCTACGCTAACGAAGTCGCAGGTAAATAGCAATAAGTAAGCCTTGTTTGCTTATTTTCAGCTCTAGAGGCCACTTGTCACCCTACAAAAAAGTGATCTGAATTACTTGTGGTATTTGAAAGTGAAGGAGATCCGCCGTCAAATGTCACTTGCTTTAGGTACTCGCAGGTTCGGTTCCGCGGCCTTGTATAAGGCACAAACTTTGAAATAAGAGGTTACTGATTGTTCATAAATGACGTCCGTATAAAATATCGCTTTTAAAATGCAAGATTGGTTTTTTTACTTATTGCTTTATTGACGTAAATTTTATCAGAGTTGTTTAAAATTGTTAGTAATTTTTCACCGACTCTATAAAGGAGTATCATTTCGACTGAATATTTTTTGTATCTTTGTATATAAATTAGGACAACTCGGCAAATATGTAACAGATTTTTGTGTATTCTGCCGGAAAGATATTTTCCCATATAAATTTTATCACGATTTTTGTGTTATCCTATTAATATTATAAATGCAAAAGTTTTTATGCTCGTTCGTTATTCTTTCACACAAAAATTGGTGAACCGATTTTCATGAAATTTGTGGGACCACGCGGGCAACGCCAAAAATTTGAGTGGGTTTCTGGAAGTCGGTCTCGGAAAAATAACATCAAAATCTCTTCTTTATTGGGCAAGTAATCTCGTAACAAACGTACATTACTGAAAACATCCTCTTTGAATTCTGTTAAAGATTACCCGACGATGGTGGTGGGGTCTTCTTATCCCATTCCATATAGTATTACTGATGAAAGATGCAAAGCATACATAAAGCTGATATAGTTATTTTTATTACATGTATCAATTGATTATTATTACAACCGGTTGCATCAGACTAGTTTTGGACGCAAATACTCCTATAACGTTGCTTAGATACATTGTCGTTAAGTATTCAAGGTCACGATATTATGGTTGGGATAAAAAACAATGTATTGTTTAAATGTTACTCGTACATATATCAAACTGGAATTTAGCGAAGAATCTCGTTAATGATCTAGCCAAAATGAATTATCAAATTGCGACGCCATATCAATCATCAATAATATATACAAGGTTTGTTGAATTCCACGCAGACGAAATCGCGGGCATAGCTAGTTTGTTTCGATTCTCAATTAGCAAAACATAAGTGGATAACTAGTGGAAAGTGTTGGAATAACTTTATCAAAGTAAACCAGCCCCAAGAGAGATTACAGCTGATGTTTAGCCTGTAGCTTACAGGACATCTGCAGTTGCTGGATTAATCGCTGAAGTGTCGCCGGCAATGCTCTAATCCACCTCAGTACAAACGTTGCAGTTGCAGAAATACATTTAGAGCTGTCACCAAGCGAACGGAACCAACGATAAACAGGAAATACATGCAAATACTTCGGAACCTCGTAGAGGATAGTTATAATGTAAAATTTAATTGTATCCCAAATTTTTGTAACATTAAATAAAGATTGTTTTTTTTAAACTTCATTTCACACGTAACAAGTCTTAGATTCGAACCTAGGTCGACCATCACCGAGATGGTAATAGGATAAAAAAGTTTAAGTATGTTATATAATTTGTTAAAATAGGTTGCGTGAAAAATCCGGGACAGGATACTTTTTTACCGGAACCGAAACGGGGAATGCTATATTTTATAAAATAATCACTACTACATATTATAAAAAAAAGTAGCTTCCTCTGTCCCTATGTCCCTTTGTATGCTTAAATTTTTAAAACTACGCTACGGATTTTGAAGCGGTTTTTTTAATATATAAAGTGATTAGAGAGGAAGGTTTATATGTACATTTTATAACAGTGCGAAGCGGAGCGGACCGCTAGTAAATTCTAAGTGACACGTATAAGTATTTCATCATTTAAAAGTATGAACATTTGGAAGTTTCACAAAGCGCCAACGGTGGTAAATATTGAATATAAATAAATAAGAGCGTCCAAGTGGAGTCGGACTTGCCTATGGAGGGTTCTATAGCAGGAAGTATCATATTACATAAATCCGGGAAAACCGAAATGTATCGTGAATTTCATGCAATTTATTCATTTTACATACAGTGTTTGCGGCTTACGTCGCTGACACCCTTACTCTCACTTACACCTTGGTAATATATAAGCAAACACAGATGATTTGTGAAACTTCTACAATTAACGCTTATTTTAAATAACAAATACAAAAAATACTTAAAATACTTATGCTTAGTTTATCTAAACTACACAGCGCCATCTCTTGATAGTGGAGTACAACGATTTTAAGTGTTAGTGTTGCAGTACCTATTAAAAAATCTACTTACTAGATTTCGCTCAAACTAAGTGTCGGTGGAAGTTTACATGGTAATATACATCATATAATTTTTTTCATTTCATCGTTTTCTTATTTTAGAAGTTACAAATTTTACAACTTTTGAAGGGTTTCTTGAGCAAACTATTTAGTTCAAATAAAAATTAATTGTACAAACCTCAATATGATTTTTGATGACCTATCCATAAATTCCACACACTTATGGATTTGATGGCAAAAAAAAGTGCAATTCACATCTGTTATAATTTCGGAGAAAGTAGCTGAGTGTTGGTCCGGGCTCCTTCGCAGAATATACCAACTGCCTTCCTGCCAGGCAGCTCGTAAAAGACGAAGATAGGCTTACCACCACTAACACCGTGACACCCTACTAGCTGGTAGAGTTTTGCAGCGACTCGCCCGGATGGGTACCACCACCTTACTCTGCCGTTATAACGTCCAACGCATGCTGTTGAAGTGTTCAGGTTCGGAGGGCAAGGTAGACGGTAAACTTACTTTTGCTTGAGGCTTAACATCCTGGCCTCAGGTTGGCAACGCACCAGTACCACTTTTGGTTTTTCTAGGCGGCGTGAATTTCTTACCATCAGGAAATCCGTCTGTTTGCTTACTTTTCATTAACATAAAAGAAGACATTAAAAAAGGACGAGTTTTTTGATAGGTTCAGTTTTTTGGTCTTTGGCTACGGAACCCTAAAAAGGTAAGTAGCACCTACTAAGTTTTATCGTGGCACAGACATTCGATATTTGCTTAAACATTTACGAAAATCAATTATTTGTTTACTTCTGTTCACCAATATTCTCATGAAAGTGATATTAATGTATGTCCTTATGAGAATAAATGTCTTTAAACCTTATCAGTTCGTTTTAACGACTAGTACCTAAATGTTTAAGCAATGCGTTGCCAACCTGAGGCCAGGATGTTAAGCCTCAAGCAAAAGTAAGTTTACCGTCTACCTTGCCCTCCGAACCTGAACACTTCAACAGTATGCGTTGGACGTTATAACGGCAGAGTAAGGTGGTGGTACCCATCCGGGCGAGTCGCTGCAAAACTCGACCAGCTAGTAGGATGTCACGGTGTTAGTGGTGGTAAGCCTATCTTCGTCTTTTACGAGCTGCCTGGCAGGAAGGCAGTTGGTATATTCTGCGAAGGTACAAACACATAGATTAATCGACGGATATCCGACGACACGATATCATCATCATAAACAAAAATAAGTCAATAGTGGATACAGATCCGAGTAATGCATTTCAAACTTTTTCAAACTTTTTGTAGGTATTAATTATTATTCAAAATGTAATTTGTTAGCCGTTTTTTGAATATATTGAGTGAATCAATATTTTTTATGTTAGAGGGTAGTTCGCATGTAACTGTGGTTTGGGCCTACCTTGTTCGGGTCTTAGCTAGAACAACGAAGTTCGCACGTCGTGTGCAGGGGCGTCCAACCTTCGGACTTCTATTAAATTGTAGTTCTGTGTGGATTTTTTTGTCAATAGTTTTATATATAAATATGCCAACAAAATGAAAATTGGATTTTTCCGATTTTCTAATTTAAAAAAAATTGGTCGGGATTGGAAATGTGCCCGGTTGGCGATAGGCTTGCCACCTATCACATTGTGGGACTTAGTGTCTTCGGCTAGTCGTGGGTGCTTTGGTTGTACCTCTGCCTACCTCTTCGGGGATATGGGCGTGAAGATACTTTTTTTATATAAATATGCATGTATTGTATATGTATAATTGTTTTATGTTCATAAGTTTAGTTTCGCGATATACTTTTGCGGTTGATGTTTGGTAATTATAGTTAAAAATGGTTTTAATGAATTTATTTTGTAGGACTTGCAATCTGTTTAATCTCGTTTTGGCAGCGGTTCCCCAGATTTCAATGAGGTATGATAAATGCGATTTAACTAAACTAGTACATAAACATTTTATTACCAGATAAAAACGAAATTCACTGGCAGTGTGGGCTTGTTCCATTTTGTTTACATTTTTAAGGTAACAGTTTTCTTTTTTTTATTAAATCAAATGTATTTTCTCTTGCGTCAAATTAGTGACCTCTTTAAAGTCTACATTTTTAATTGAAACAATTCTATATAAATAAATAGATATAAACAAACATCCCAATCAATGGTTGTAAGTCAACGATAAAATACATAAATAAAATAAATAAATATCATAGATAAGTCACACAAATTAAATCCAACCCCAAAGTAAGCAAATTATGTGCTTGTGTTAAGGGTGTTAGTCAACGACACTATACATAGAAATAGTTAAATAGATACCAGAATAAATTTAATGAACACCCAGACCTGGAAATGTAGATATCTAAATGTTCATCTCACTAATGCCTGCCCCCGTCGGGAATCGAACCCCAGCCTCGCAGTTGGCCGATGTAGTAAGGCGTGCACATTAGCCACTCGACCCACGAGGCGGTCAAAAAATACAAAGAAGCACTTATTTAATTAAATACTGGAATTGTTTGAATTCTGACAGGGACACCGGATAAACATTTGTATGATGAACATGTGTGTATTTCTGCGCCTGAGTGTTGCGATATATTTCAGTTCACGTTATTATAAATTCGTATCGTGGATTCAACACATCAATTTATTTGCTTTGTGGTTAGATTAATCACGTCATTTATTTATAGTTTATTTTTGCCAGTATTATCCTGATCGTACTAATATTGTAAATGCGGAAGTTTGTGACTATGTATGTATGGATGTTTGTTACTCTTTCACGCTCGAACGGCTGAAGGGATTTGTCAAAACAACACAGATAGATTGTGACCTGGAATAACATATAGGCTACTTTTAAACCCGATCGCACCATAGGTTCCTTTGAAAACGCTGGCGAAACCGTAGGCAACAGGCCGCAGGTTATAGGTCAAATAAGCACATGGCTCTTCCATGGTAAGAGATAACCGTGGCCTATAGACACCATGTGTAACATACACCATGGACCGAAATGGAGGGCCTATTGTGCAAGTCTACTGGCTAACCTATCCTCCAGGCCAAAACATGACAGAGTCATCATGGCGGCAGGAATAGAAAAGGCGGTGGATCCCTACCCTGACAAGTTGCTGCACAGCCTACCTATATTCTTGTTCTACCTGTATATATTGTACTACCTTTATTCGTTAGTAATGACCTGTTCGGTTTTAACGAGCTGCCTGGCAGATAGGCCCATGGTAAAACGTCAGACCTAAAATTAATTAATTAATTATAGCTCTTTTAAGCTTTAATATTCCATTTTTGCATGCTCAAGTTCATTGACCGCGTGCGATGTATGGTTATCAGCTGAGAGCGTTCATCGACGCCACGAATTTTAGTGACTTATTGTTGTATGTAGAAAATTCTCAAACATTTAAAACATTTGCAGTGTACAAGTGTTTTCAATACAAGTGTAAGTGCAAGACGGTCGTTAAATCCTCGCCGATCGTTACAGCACTTGTGTCGTCTGCTTCAGTGACACTCATATAAGTGATTTCGCTTCACACATTTTACATGTTTGTACACTTTAAAAGTGTGTTATAAAAAATGCCTCAGAGTGAGCAAACTACATGCTTATTGTAAAGGTGTTTATTAACGATACAACCATACAATACAAAAAATATCAGAACAAATTTAATAAGCACCCTAACCCAGAAATTCAGACATCTAAATGTCCATCACAAATGTCTGCCCCAATCGGGAATCATCACCGAGCCTCGCGGTTTATTGGTGGATTCAGGTATGTATGCCTAAAAATGAAAACCCCACTGTGCTGTTACTAGCTATATAAGTACTTTACAAATTAGTACTAGAAATGGTGACTGGATATTTTTTTCATGATATTGAAAGACAAACAAGCAGACGGATTCCTTGATGGTAAGAAATTCACGCTGCCTAATGGTGCGTTGCCAACCTGAGGCCGGGATGTTAGGCTATGAGCAAAGTAAATTTACCGGCTACTTTACCCTCCGAACCAGAATACGTCAACGGTAAGCACTGACGTTATGGCGGAGGGAAAATGTAAGGCGGGGGTACCAATCCGATTGAGTCGCTGTAAAATTCTACCACCTAGTAGGATGTCACGGTGTTAGTAACGGTAAGCCTATGCTCGCCTTTTATGAGCTACTTGGCAGGAAGACAGATGGTTTATCCTACAAAGGAGCCCGGACCACCATGGGGAATAACACTTTGGTATAATATAATACACATAATACGATAATAATAATAATTGAATGCGATGAAAACCAAAATAATGGTGTTTGAAAGAGACGTAACCAGAACGGATGTAAGAGTTTTGGTTGATGATGTAGTGCTGGAACAAGTGAATGAAATTGTATATCTTGGTTGTGCTTTTAGCAGGGATGGAAGGTACACCGCGGATGTAGAGAGGAGAGTGAGTGCAGGGAATAGTGTGAATGGAGCGTTGGGTAAGCTATTCCAAAGCGAGGTTTTGAGTCAAAACGCTAGACTCGTTTTGCATAATTCTGTGCTTATCCCAACGTTATTGTATGGAAGCGAGAGTTGTGTATGTCAGAAAGAGTATAAAAGTAGGATAAATGCGGTCGAAGTGAGAACATTACGGAAAATCTGTGGTGTAACGCTTGCTGACTGCATTCGTAACAGTGAGATCCGAGAAAGAGTGGAATTAAAAGAAAGTGTTGGTGTTGAAATGCGAAAGGGCATGTTCCGCTCGTTCGGTCATGTGGAAAGAATGACAGATGAAAGATTGACAAAGCAGATATACAATGCGAATGTGGATGGACGTAAGTACCCCGGGAGACAAAGGCTGACACTTCACGATTAGATCAATCGGATATTATCCAAGGGTGTTGTCAAGAGTTTCCGAAACCGGCGTGTTTGTATGAAAAGGGTAATGAATGTGAAGGAAGCAAGACAGGTTTGTCAGGATCGTGAGGTCTGGCACTCGATACTCTCTGCCAACCCCGTAAGGGACTTGGCGTAAAGATATGTATGTATGTATAATACAATAGTAAAATGTCAGACCTAAAATTAATTAATTTATTATAGCACTTTTAAATTTTAATATTCCATATTTGCATGCTCAAGTTCATTGACCGCGTGCGATGTATAGTCATCAGCTGAAAGCGTTTATCGACACCCCGCATTTAAGTGACTTACTTTTTTATTTATATTACTTGTTTTTTTATTAATCCATTATTTTTTTTTCAGGGACGTATTCTGAGTTCCTAGTCGAATTACCGTTTTTCTTAATCTTCTCAGTCGTAGTTTCTTCGAGAAATCGCGGTTTGAATAGAAAAAAATGTGTGTTCGGAAAAATGCGCGATACTGTTCAATTTATTTCTATTTGAATTTTACTTATTTTACTCATATAAAGACGATTTTAGGCCTGCTAAATACGTTCAAAATATCTTATCGGAATCCCATAATTCCGAAACAAAATGGCGACTCATATAAATCCACTTAAATTCCACACAGAAAAATTCCTGACGTATAAGGGCCCTAAGAGACATGATGCCAAGCACCAGGTTTTTTAAAATCCTATAACGGCCTTAATAGACATGATGCCAAGCATCAGATTTTTTTAAAATCTTACATACACGAAATATAGACTTCAAAAAAGCTTTTTCTTGTGCAAAATGTGTTTAAAAATGTAACGCTAAATGTTACTCGTAACTCGTCAGGTAAAAATACAATATGCATGGCTGGGCCAAACCTAATTTTTTGCCTACAAACACATTATTCAAGGAAAAACAAGTTGGAAACTGAAACCCGCCTACGGGTCCTATCAATCAACTTCTACCTTCTTTCCTCTTACACTTTGTTGTAATACGCTGTATTACAAATTAAAATCTACTTTTCATGTTTCATTACTGTAATTTCTTTTGTATTTTGCGAGTCCAACTTTATGAAACTCTTTCAAATACAATAATCAACGTAATCGAAAATATCTTCTATAACACACCTAGTTATATGTAGCTACAATACATAACGAAAATAGATTGTCAAAGTGTTGTGTGACTAAACGATTTTTTAACAACCCTACCTTACCGTCACTAACACCGTAACATCCGACTAGGTGGTAGAGTTTTGTTGCAGCGACCATAACGTCCAATGCTTGACGTTGACGTGTTCCGGTTCGGAAGGTAGCCGGAAACATACTTTTGCTCGAGGCCTAAATTCCCCACCTTAGGTTGGCAACGCACCATTACCATCTATGGTGTCTCTAGGCGGCGAGAATTTCTTACCAGCATGAAATCCGCCTGCTTGCTTGCCTTCCATTATCATAAAAAACGCAGTTCTGATGGTAGCAGACCGTATCTTAAAGACACCACAGTTGATAGATGCAAGTGGGTTGCTGTACTGTGGTCGGTTTATTGAGCCTATTGTGCAAGTCTACTGAATACCATCTAGATAGGAACATGACAGTAATTTACAGGAATAGGTAAGGTCCCTACCCGGCCAAGTCGCACACTACTCTGCCATTGGCCTTGTTGATATGCACATATGATCTATGCTCATATGAAATACCCGGCAAAGAGGCAAAGGATCAATTTTACTTAAGAGACTCGGACCAACACGAAAACACTAAATACAAAGGGATGATAAATACATCAAATAATACTTAAACCATACGATACACAAAGGCGGCCTTATCGCCAAGTCAGTCTTTTCCAGGCAAACCTCGAGTATGGAACAAGATTTAGCGAGATACTGTGTAATGGTGCTCTTAAAAATATAAAAATGCATCTAATACTAGAATATATAAATCATCCTAAAAGCAGAAGCCTGATTTAATTATAGGTATATAGTATACATTTATATAGTATAATTTAGAACAAGCAAGAAAAGTCAAATGCAACCTAAGTTCAGTTGTTGGACTTAACTGCTTGAGGTCCCGGGTTCGAATCCCGGGTCAGGCAACAAAAAGGAAATTGGGTTTTTCCAATTTTCTAATAAAAAAAGTGTTGCTCGGGATCGGAAATGTGCCTGGTTGGCCATAGGCTTGCCATCTATCACATTGTGGGACTTAGTGTCATCGGCTAGTCGTGAGTGCCCTGGTTGTGTCTCTGCCTACCTCTTTGGGGATATGGGCGTGAAGATGCTTTTTTTTTAAATTACAGTGAACGTAGAAAGTGACGCTTTAACATACGTTTGACAATGTTAATATTTGGAGCTCTCCTGATATCTGTGGGGAGAGAACTCCACAGCCTCACTGGTGCATGGTAAAAGAATGGCTATAGTAACAAATGTTTCGAGAGTGAACTTGAGAATAATTATCACTGGACCTGAGGAGTCTTACCTCACTGTTACAAAACTTAAATCTCTCCTTTAAATAAATAGGCGCAAATAAATCAAAGAGAATGATAAATAGATAGGATCTAATACAAAAAGTAACGGGGAATACTAGTTTTTTTATTTAAAAAATATTTTGTTTCCTATCTATAGCATGGCATCACAATGGTGGTCGAGATTTTTGATCAAGTAAAGTGTATTGCTTCTATATGGTGCATAAACGTTTAATATTTTTAGTGCAATATTTCGAGATTGCCCACGAAAACATAATTTAATTACTTTTACTCCGTATCAAACAACTAGACCGCCATGTACTCGTATATGCGCCGAATTTGTAAGCCACAATGTCGCTTAGATCAGTCTGAACCTAAAATGTTAAGTATTCCTTATAAATTATGCATCATTGCTCTTATTAAATTCTATGTAATACGACAATAATGTATGGGAAAGCTGCGTTAGGGTCTAGTGTCACCCATTCTTAAGAAATCGGCCGCCTGGCAATACTCGTTTACCCATTCGAATTTGATACTTTATACTCGTATTAAGAGCATTGTAAAATATTTCACTGGCGGTAGTGTTTCCGAAATATTATGATTCGCGGACCTTCAAGAGGAGAGCATTTTTATTTTTAAAACTGTGAAACACAACTGTGGGACCCCTCGTGAACGGAGGAGATCTTGTTCCATCCGGTGAATCGTCTAGGTCAGTGGTAGTCAAACTACGACCCGCGAGCCAAATCCAGCCCGTGAGAGGTTTTAATCCGGCCCGCCGAGCATTTTCTTTTCAGAAAAAATGTGAGCCTCCTTAAAAATTAAGACACTGCACCTCTATTGCAAACATATATAATGCGTATTTCATATATTAAAATTTCATAAATCGATTTTATTTTAAAATTGGAAAATAAAAAAAATGCCTCATATTACCTTTTTACAACGCTTTATAATCGTTATATTTACAGCTCTTTTTAGGTGTTTTTAACTAACCGGTCCACCTCAAGATTTATTTTAATTTACTGGCTCGCCACTAGATTTTTTTAATTAACCGGCCCAAGATCAAAAAGTTTGTCCACCTCTGGTATAGGTACTCGTTTGTCACCTATTCTATAAAATAACTAACATTTATTGTGGTCTGCACTCACTAATCATTTTATTATAATTTTATTTATGTACTTATATTACCTATTTAAAACTCAAAAAATTTACATTATTATTTAAACATAAAAAAACATTTTCATGCCTATCCCGATCCGTTTGTTTATCCCCAAAGAGGTATGGATGCACCTCCTTCACATTACACAAGAAATTTTGCGTTTATGACTTGTAATATAAATAATCATATAAAATATAATTAACTTTATATGTTTGTATTATATATTCTAAAAACGGTTGAACCAATTTTGATAAATTTTAGCAAAGGCATGGGATAAATATAAATATATTCATAAATAGGTATCTAAATGGCTTCTATACACGTTCTCATGTTGAGACTTGAACCAGATGTTTCCGGATGATCAGGCGTTTGGTGTATACCTACCCCTTGCCATTGTATCGAACAAAAGGTACATAGACATATCTTCATAGTAAGTCCCTTGAGGTATACACACGTCCTATCGGATCTACCGGATCCAATAACCGCGGCAAACGCGAGCCTTCCTCAGGACACTACACTACACCGTCGCCGCCGGTCTCGGCGACGAAGACCTCTCTTGCGCCTGACGCCTGACGCCTAACGCCGATCGACGAGCCGCCACTACTCCTCCATTAAGTCCACTCAGTTACCAGAACGCAGCACCAAGTCGAGGTACAGTCTCCCGGGAGACAGCCCTTTTTGCTGGCGTTGTAGAGAACAGTTCGATCCATCTAAATAATGATGTCTCGGGCTGAGCACTCTGCTCGGACCCCAAAGAGCGGTGAAGTTGTAAAAACCACGAGGTTCGCAACATATTAGTCATTCCAAAAAAAAACACAGGCTGGCTGTTAATTTCAAGAAATACGAAATTCGCCGGATCCGCTTGTATATTATTTTGCTGTTATATTTAAAAAATGTATTTCTCATAACAAGCTCGTTAAGGTGCGAGATTCTTGAACCGTCTGAATACATATCCTATTACTTCCGTATCATGGCTACTTGAGTTTGCATTCAAGTATCAGTCTAGACCATGATAGTATGGAGTATTCTAAATCAGTTTGGAGTATATATTCAAATAAGATTTCCACTAGGATTCTGCTACCGAATTTTGGAACCCGAATTTATTCTATAAATAAATATTGTGAATATAACCCGATCTTAGCCCGCTACATACTTTTCAACGCGCCTCTGTGGTCTAGCGGTCCAAGTGTTGGACTTGACTTTATGAGGTCCCGGCTTTAAATCCCGGGTTGGGCAACAGAAATAAAATGTGGTATTTCCGATTTTCTAATAAAAAAATGTTGCTCGGGATTGGATATGTGCTCGGTTGGCGATAGGTTTGCCACCTATCACATTGTGGGACTTAGTGTCTTCGCTAGTTGTGGGTGCACTGGTTGTGCCTCTACCTAGCCTTTCGGGGATGATTGGATAGTCAGATATAATGTTTTTTAAACACAAAAGCGACTGAACAGATTTAGATAAAACTTCAAAGCATGACTTGTACATCAAAATAACACGTGGACTGGTACGGTCCCCATGTTGGTTTGGGTCTGCTAAGTAGAATAGACCATTGCTTCTCAGGCAGCTCGCACAAGCGAGGACTGGTTAAAGCATTGGTTACTTACAAGATCACTGCTTTAGAGTGCTGTGCAGCAACGTGCAACTTACGTATTCTTCCGCCATAATGTCTCTGACATGATCCGGCCCGAATGGCAGGGTATCCAGTAGACTTGCACAATAGGCCTAACAACCTGGCCACAGAATAGTGACGCACCTATAACATCCCTGATGTCTATATGCCTCGCTCAACTCTTAACATCAAAGATTCGTGTACTTGTTCACTGACCTATCACATAAAAATACTGAATTTATTAAGATTTTGTATAATTTGGCGCAAGGGAGAAGTGCATACGTAAACTAGTTACGCATTCGGAAATTTTACGTTTGTTCTGAATTAATACTTGATAGCCGGTTCGAGATGAAATGATAATCTGATTAGTCCCAAATAATTATTTATCATGGCTACCCGAGTCAGCATTGAAGTATAGTACTACTATTTAAATTATGCGCTTCGGCTTTACACTTTTTACTCTTTTACACACTATGCTTTTATTTCTAAATTGGCTGACGTAATAAATTTGAGCGAAATTATTAATTAATTAATAACAACTCTATATAGATATCTTTAATGCATTTGGATTTCTGAAGCTTGACGAACATAGCCGAAGGCATAATTTAAATAGTACTAAATTAGGAGTAGTAGTAGTAAATATTGAAACGGACGAAGTCTTAAGGCTGACTTATTTACCGGGATCCATAATGAATTACTCTATTTTAAAATAAATAACAGCTTTAACAGACATAAATCCCCGGTGTGAGAAGTTTATAGATTTGTATTAGGTGCTTAAGGTTTAGCTTTCGGTCGTTTTGAAGCTGTTATTTAAAAAAAGTAAAGCTAATAAAACGGCGACGTAAGCTATTTTTACTTACTTTCCCTTTAATAGAAAAACATTATGTTAAAATTACGAACAGAATCGCACTTTGCGTGATACGAGTATGTATGTACTATTAGTAGTAATAGATATCATAATGTTAGATCGGGAGGGCACTGTCGGTTATACTACCTTATTGAGTATCTCTATCACTTGAAATTGCTCTCGAAAAAGGACTTATTGATTTATTAATTTAAGCAAAGTAAAACTGCAAAAAAATAAGCAAATCAACTGTTAAATGTACACAAAATTTTGTGTGTTCACCTCGTGAGTGCGTTCTTTCAAATAAGTTTTTTTAAAAATTAGGTTTAAAAAAAACGGAGAGATCGATTTACATACTTAAAAACATACTTATATGAGTCGAACACAAAACCAAATTATTTTTAAAGTCGGCTAAAAATGGAGATTAAAAAAACTTGACATGACATGTAAATATAAAACTTTGTTAATATATTTATATTGGCATAGTATATTACTGACATCTCAGCAACTTTACCAATTCCACTTATCCCAGCCTTTTAACTCCGTTTAAATTTTGTAAATTTCTATAAATTTAAAAATATTTGCACACCATACTGTAGTAGAATAATATGTTGGTATAAAATATTTTCTTGACAACTTCTGACACATGTTCAGCAAATAAATATAAGTATACTGGTACCTATTTGCTTATGTTAAGGGATTGCTATCAAGTAAACAAAGTTTCTGATGGAAGCAGTTTAAGCGCAGACTTCAAAAAACCGACTTAGATTTTTGTTGAAATTTTATTACTTACTCTAAAAAATGAATACTTTCAACTATTTACTTTGGATTTTATTATTCAATCCAGACTTAGTTGCCTAGAAAGGGACCTAGAAAGCTCTCTCTTTCAATTACGAAAAGAGTACAAAAATATACCAAATATAAAACCTCCTTCTTAAAAATATACGGTGACTTAAATTCTAAGTTCTGTGTCTGTCAACATGAAGTCAAGGTAACCGGCTAACCTACGGCCTGCCTTCCAACTCAAAACAATACAGTAACAAGCACTGACGTTACCACGTTTTAGTAAGGAGATCTCCTAGTCTGACAACACCGCTGGGATGATTCAAAACAAATATTTACTAAATATATTTACTAAAATATAGAAAGTACTTAGCGTGGACCAGACTAATAAGCTCAATTAATACCAATTTATAGCTATTTAGTACATACAGGTAGGATGACCACACATGATAAACAAGTACATGTGATAGACAATTATAAATCGTTCAACCGTGAAGCTAATTAGTGGTCGGGGATATTTAATTAGTAACAAACGTACGTTGATATTGATCGAATGCAATTATCTTTAGAAATAAGTTTCCTTTTCGCCGAATCAGCTTTAATTAGCTTTATGAATTAGCTATCTGTTTCTTGAAACAGAGTTATGAGTGTTTCCTACTCGCACTTAATTTTATTACAGCGCCATCTGTTAATTTAAACCACTATTTTTTTGGTTACTTATTGACAATATTTGACAATAATTGGTTATTTTTGACAAGTTTTGAAATGATATAAAGAAAAAATTGACGCTACTTTTTGTAATTATGAAAGTTCATGTACACATGGAAAAAAAATACATTTATGTAACTTTAACGTATTAATTTGTCATTTAAGAACAAAGTCTTTTGTTTCTGGTATAAAATGAAACTACTCCGTTTTTACATTTGCTTACATAAGCTAACCGATGCTGAAGTAGAAGGCAACTACAGTTGAATTACAAATAAGGAAGCTCTGAAGAAAAGAGGCAAACTTGTTGATCAAGACGATAAGTTAACTTTTATTCGCTAACCGACTACGAAAAAAGGAGAAGATTATATGTTGAACTCCTACTTTTTTTGTATGTTAATCGATTTCTGCGTAATTTCTGAACCAATTTAATTATTTTTTTTATTTGAAATAGCGTACTTTTGAGTTCCCATTGTCTTGAAGTTAGGATCTGATGATGGAATACTGCCCTGGGATTAATATATTATTATTAATCGACATTAATGAGCACTAAGGAAAATCTGTGGTGTAACGCTCGCTGACCGAATTTGTAACAATGAGATCCGAGAAAGAGTGGGATTGAAAGAAAGTGTTGGTGTTAAAATGTGAAAGG
>NJDC01007941.1:0-16324 GCA_002245475.1 Calephelis virginiensis | reverse complement strand
ATTCGAACCCGGGACCTCATGCAGTCAAGTCCAACACCCGGACCGCTAGACCACAGATGCGATAAAACAGAACAAAACAGAACAAAATTAAAAAAAGTTATTTTGGATCTGAAATGATTTATGCACATACCAACATTTGTTTTGATACTCGTATTATGAAATTTATGACACGAATAGACAGTAATTTCATTTTATTTCATAAAATTTATAAAGAATCGCCTTAAAGTCAGGACCTGCCTTTCAAAAAAAGAATCATCAAATTGTGATATTATAATGAAACTATTTTTTTTATTTATACTGCCCCAAATTATTTTAAAGGTAGGTCATAATTACGAGGTATTCTTTTTCAAGGTAGGTATATGAAAATTTACGCAAATTTAAGACACAAAATAAATAAAGTATAACCAAGATACTTCTTATCGTATCTCAATCACATTTTTTAATTGAGGAATCTTGTCCTACGTTTTAAGAAAAAAGACACAATTTGTTATTAAAATAGGAGTCTGTTTTCACACTTTTGCTGTGCTTAAATTATTTTTTTATGTGTATAGTTTGTTCCAAACGCACAGCGACAAGCAATCATTGACCTTTAGGTTACGTTAGCGTAAAACGAAACATTAGGTTAGCGTATAACGAAACCAAAATCGTAGTATATCATACAAATAATTTTAAGACGTCAAACCTTTTTATTAATCAGGATACGAGTTGTGACATGGGGGCCTCATTTTTAAATTCAGACTAGAAAGTAAAAAAAAAATAACTTCACGCCTATACCCCCGAAGAGATAGTCAGAGACATAACCAGGGCACCCACGACTATCCGAAAACACTAAGTCCCATAATGATAATAATAATAATTGTTCTCATCATGCTAACGGCGAGTACTTGCACAGGCATAACCAAGTAGCCAAGATAATTCACCAGCAACTTGCTCTTCGATATGGGCTTGTCGGTTTTGAAGTATACTTACTTACGTACCTTACTATAAATATACACCGGAGCCAGTCCTTGAAAATAGCCATGCGAAGCTCTACTGGCACCGGTCTATCATCACGGACAGGACTATTGTCGCCAATAAACCTGACATCGTGTTAGTAGATCGGTTGGAGCGCCGGGCTTTTCTTGTTGATATCGCTGTTCCATGTGACGTTAACCTCGTGAAAGCTGAGAAGGAAAAATTATCAAAATACATAGACTTGGCTCACGAGGTGACCGACATGTGGGATGTTGATTCAACAACAATTGTCCCGATAGTCGTTTCAGTAAATGGTCTTATAGCGAAGAGTCTCGACCAATATCTTAAGAGACTCGCTCTTCAACCTTGGATCAAGAGCCGAATTCAGAAGGCAGCAATTTTGGGTACGGCCCGCATTGTGCGGAGATTCCTCAGTCTGTCTCCCTGACCACTGACGATTTAGTTTTAAGACCACCGTCTTTGGGATACTATTTTTAATGTTTATATTTTTAACTTCTTTTATTTTAAATGTATAAACTTAAAAAATAAGATGTAATATTAATAAATGGTAATAATAATCATAATAATAATATTATTAATAATAATCTATAAAGCTTTAAATACTTTGAGTACATTACTAAGGGAAACTAGGTTACTGGTTGCGTAGAGGGGGTGATTTTTTATTGAATCAGGCGTTACTTTGCGGAAATCCATTATAAAAGATGTAAAATAAGCCTTTATTTTGCTAATTCCGCGTAAGCTAGACTTTGTTAATTTTAAGTACAGCCTTGCCTGTTCGGGAATGTTTACCGTTTTGAGATATTTTATTGAATCAGGCTTACGCGGAATTAGCAAAATAAAGGCTTATTTTACATCTTTTAGAGGGGGTGAGACTATTTGTCATCTTTTGTACATGGATGATCTCAAGTTGTTTGCATCAAATAAACCAGACTTGTTGTCACTACTTGATGTAACACATACATTTAACAGTAAATAGTCGCTGTATTCACACAGCGACTATTTACAACTTTCAGACAATATCCCTCAGATCTCTCTCCGAAACCGAAATTTACAAATATCTTGGTAAGCCAGAGGGTCTAGGTATACTGGATCGGGACGTTAAACAGCTGGTGATGGAACGTTTCTTTAGTCGCTTGACAAAAGTGTTGAAAAGCCTTTTGTCAAGGGGTAATAAGGTTCGCGCTTTCAACAGCTGGGTGATGCCTGTTTTAGTATACACCTTTGGCATGTTAAGGTGGACTCAGACAGAACTAGATACCGTGGATCAAAGAGTCCGTAAACTATTGATAACATATCGCATGCATCTTACATGCTCATCTGTGACAAGATTGTATATTCCTCGGAAATCTGGAGGATGTGGCTTCCTTAATGCCAAAAACCTCCATAGCCATGAAGAGCTTAGAGAATACTTCCTAAAAGTTGAGTGTGAGATGCATCGTGATGTTAGGTCAGTAGATAATGGATTGACCCCGCTCTCCTTAGGTAAAGAGAACTGGCATAAACCGATGATACTTAGCAGTCAGGATCGCTTGAACGTATGGAAGAGCAAAGAACTACATGGTCGATTTTATCAGGTTATTTATGGGCCTGATGTCGATGCACAAGCTTCCGTGTCTTGGTTACGATTCGGTGATCTCTTTGGTGAAACCGAAGGTTTTGCTTGTGCAATTGCTGATGAGGTTGTCAAGACGAATAACTATCGGAAATACATCAAGAGGGATTGCGCAGTTGACATATGTCGAGTGCGCCGTCATCCTGGTGAGTCTATAAGGCATATTATTGCCTGTTGTTCTCATCTTGCCAATGGCGAGTACTTGCACAGGCATAACGAACTAGCCAAGATAATTCACCAGCATCTTGCTCTTCGATGTAGACTTGTCGTTTTTGAAGTGCCTTACTATAAGTATACACCGGAGTCAGTTCTTGAAAATAGCCATGCAAAGCTCTACTGGGATCGGTCTGTCATCACGGACAGGGCTATTGTCGCCAATAAGCCATCGTGCTGGTAGATCGGTTGGAGCGCAGGGCTTTTCTTGTTGATATCACTGTTCCATGCGAAGTTAACCTCGTGAAAGCTGAGAAGGAAAATCCAACAAACATTCTCTTGAACTAAGGTTTTTGAAGTGAAAGCTTCTTTAGCGGTATTGCGCACTTTTTTTGGAATGGGTAAAACTTCTAAACGCGCGTCAGATCGTCAGATCGAAAATTCTTAAAACGGCGCAGGGGACTTGCGCGAATAATACGGCGCAGGGCGCTTACGCGAATATTCATATTGTCATGTTTGTGTACCACAGCGCAATACATGAATATTGTATTCTAGAACATAAATGATAGTACTTTCATACACAGGCTATATTTATTATACATCGCATTTCAAAAAAGCAATGAAATAATTATTAAATTCATTTAATGTAATAAAAGTAGAGGGAGGGTTTTACTAGGTGGTTTGGTTTAGCAGCGACTTGCCCGGATTGGTACCACCGCCTTACCTATTCCTGCCGCCATAATGCCATGACGTATTCCGGTTCGGAGGGTAAGGTAGCCGGTAAACTTCCTTTTGCTCGAGGCCTAACATCCTGGCCTCAGTTTGGCAACGCACCGTTACCACCTTTGGTGTCTCTAGGCAGCGTGAATGTCTTCCCATCAGGAAATCCGTCTGCTTGTTTGCCTTCCAATATCATAAAAAAAGCCTAAGTTAGGATCTCCCTTCCTCCCTTCTAAGACTGTGTGTGCTACTACAGAATGAGTAATACCAGAGATATTCAAAATAAATTCAGACGTTTTGAAGTATAATTGACTATAATATGTATTCCCAGTGTCGGTGCAGTTCCGCTGTGTAGAATAGACTATCTGCCATCCTACCTGGCAGCACGTCACTGGCGAGCAAATCTTAAATGGGTCATTACCAACAAGGACACTGGTGGCAGAGTTATGTGCAGTAACTTTTCTGGGTAGGAATCCACCGCCTTGTCTCTTTCTGCCAGTGCCAAACAGTGACAGTGCCAAATTTCAGTCTGGAGGGTAGACAAAGGGAGACAGTAGACTCGCACATCAGGGCCTCACACCCTCATTACAGGATATTAGCGCATCTACTCGTATAACATCTACTACAATGTTTTCTATTTTCAACAATGCTGTCTGCGAAAAACCAGAGTGCTGTTCCTGAACTCCAATTAAGTTTTAAGGATACTTACATGACTGGCAGCTCTTAAAACACGAATTTATTCCTACTATTTATAGTTTATTCGCGACATTAAATAAATGGTATATATTAACAGTCTTTGCAACTAAGGTGGGAAATGAGGACCAGTCTTCACAAATAATCTATTTTCTTTAATAGAGCCAAAGATCAATCCAGAAAAATCCTTACTATGATAATCTTATAGGTATGCTGTTCAAACTTCTCGAATTCGCCATCAGCAGATGCAATAGAAACGCATGCAAACCTTAAACTGCTGCCAGACACGTGTGGAAAAATCGATGGAAACCGAATCACCGGTGGTACAATTGCTGGCATCTATGAATATCCTTGGATGGCACTTATTTCATCTTTGAGAGGTACTATTTCATATAAAAACTTGTCACTGTCGTGTCCTATTATTCACATTCTTATTTGTTGATCTAACTTTCAACTCTCACGGTCGTCTCTCACCATCAGAGGATCTTTTGGTTTGCATTCCTGTATTTGTAATACATTATATGGTACACACCTATAAGTACATAGAATTGATCAGAATCTTTTACTTTTTCTTTTGTCATTTATACGCGCGTTTGCTCGAAGTGGTAAGCAAAAGTACAAGTGCCCACCATCAGCCGAAGGTACTTACTCCCAAAATGGAATCTAGAAGATTCAGTACGTATTTTGGAGTTACCTAGAAGGAAAGATTAAATTAGCTTGTAAAAGCTATGACGTGTCCTCAACAAGCTGAGACAGTATTTCAAGCTAGTTTACCTACAAGTTCTATTTGCCAATTTAAATAGTACTTGATGTAGGTACTGTTCTTGTCCCTGGACAGTGCTTTCTATTACCAGGTTTGGTAGAAACTTTGATCGTACCCAATTTCAGATATATAGAACGTGCCTTAATTTGTTTTAATATACACGAATTAAGAACCCTCAAGAAAAAAACACTCATTCCTTGGTAATAAATAAAGTATTTTATTTCGACTAGACCATACGAAGGGTACTTATGATGCGATTATATAATTTCTATAAATTTTTAAGAAAGAAAAAATTTCGCCCCAGATAGGATTTGAACCTGTAACCTTTCGTCTTAAGCCGACGAATGCTCTAACCAATTGAGCTACTGAGGATTCAAGTCCCGTGGCGAAATTTTTAATTCCTTTCTAACCCGTTAACGCGGGTAGTTATGTCCTATAGATACACAATTCTGAGTACCCACCAAATGAGTTCATCATTACAGATGAAATTCACATTTTTAGAATGGCCATAACTTTCGTTTCTCGCAACGTATTTTTATTTTAGCACTTGCCCTGTGCTTGGGATAAATTTCTATAAATTTTTAAGAAAGAAAAAAATAAAAAAATAAAAATTTATAGAAATTTATCCCAAGCACAGGGCAAGTGCTAAAATAAAAATACGTTGCGATTATATAATTCTTAAATATACTACCGGATCGGAACGGAACTTCTCACTGAGAAGATCCAGCGAAAGAAACTCAGCAGGCTTGTCTTTTTTTTGTTTTTTATTAATATGTGTATATCGGAAGGTCATGAGTTAGTATATTTTCTAATATCTGTGGTCAGTCATGAGTATCAACGGTACAACGGGCGGCGTACCCGCTTACACGCGGGTACGCCGCCCGTTGTACCGTTGTACCGTGGGAAAGTCATGAACAAAGTATAGTTATGATATTGTGGTCATTAGTACGTTTGGCGACACAGGTGCATCGGAATTCTAGTAGCTTGTTTGTTATTGGTCAGTTTATCATGAATAAAGTTCGTTAGCACAACAGGTGGCGCATTGGCAAGTAACTCGTTTCTTATTGGTCCGTTCATCGCTGCCACGTGTATATAAACCCTAGCGCCGCCATATTTCGGCAGACATGCTTTGTGCACGTCTCGCAGTGTTTGGACCACTGTCTAGTACGGAGGTTGCCACTGGTATTAGTCTCTCTCCCTGTCATAGGTTGACAATGAGAGACTTCTGGGTCGCAATTGTTAATTAAATTGGGATCTAGGTCCCAGGATGTGGGCCATCCAGAGGGTGCATTATTCGGTCGGCTTTCACGCAGGAGGGACGGGTTGCCCCCCCCCCCTTTCCCCTTCGGGGGTTTGGCGTTTGCGTAAGCACGAACACCGTGACGTGTTTACGTAGTGTTGTCATAGTAACAGCCTTACTCCAATGTTTACGATTGTTTGTTTAGTAACAAATGGGTGTACGCTATAGTTGTTTGTGCGTGATTGTGGTTATATTTGTAAATAGAATAGTGTAGTGAGTAATTACGTAGCTACTCTATTGTTTATTATTATATTGAGGTTTACGATGTGGTTGTATCAGGTGTCACGGCTTTGTTTTGATATATAAGGACGTGATATATACCCTCAAGTTGTGAGCTCTCGGCCTACTAGTCCCGTGGTTCCTATTCGGTCTGTGTGTGTAATATCTCCGACATGTATGTTATATTTATGGGAGATATCAGCTTTATATTCTGCAATATTATAACAACTTTTCGATATAATTTTTATTTTACACATTTTTTCAATTTACTTAAAAGTAGGTCCTTAATGTGCTCGGGAATAATAATTTAAGGGAATAACCCCAAAAGTAATTTAAGTAAAGTAGTAAAGCAGAGTGAGTCAATAGAATTTGGAAATGACATCAGATCTTTGTAATGAATATTGTCTCCGGAAGTATTATAGCTTCATATTCGCAGAAATCCCCTTCCCCTACATCTGTAAGACATTTTTCAAAAAAATTAACAATCGAAATCATTACTTCAATAAAATAAGACGAGGTCATTTCATCCCTTTGCCAAAGAAATAAAATACCACATGTATGAATTGTCAATTACCAACAGATGATGGCCTAAGATATTACGCGTGTGGAGGGAGTATCATCAGCTCTCGCTACATATTAACGGCAGCACACTGTGTCCACAACAAAAATGTACTAGACGTGAGGATTGGAGAATATGATATGAGATACGGGACAGACTGCCAAGGAGAACCTCCATATTTCTTTTGTGAATCACATCTGCAGGTTATTTTTTATAATATTTAATATCATTTAAATTATTTTAGTTGATGATGTAGTGCTAGGACAAGTGAATGAAATTATATATACCTTGGTTGTGCTTTTAGCAGAGATAGAAGGTACACCGCGGATGTAGAAAGGAGAGTATGTGCAGGGACTAACTGTGTGAATGGAGTGATGGGTAAGCTATTTGGAAGGTAGGTTTTGATTTAACGTGCTAAACTCTCTTTGCATAATTCTGTGCTTATCCTAACGTTGTTATATGGAAACGCACATAGATAACATCCTTCTTTTTAAAGACAGTTTAAAATTAAGCGGTATTCGTATTTCTTTTTTTGCATTTGAAAACATCATTGCCTGAATTAATCCTACTCACATAATAAGTAAATAATAAATAGGACAATCATAAATATAATTGGGATTCCAGTCATGTCATCCTTAACTAAAACAGATAGATTTACGAAAAGCAACATGGAAAGTAACAAATTTTCTACAAGCCAACTTTAGGACTATTTTCATATTAATAATAATACTTACAATAGGTACTGTCTTTGCATAATTTTAAAAGTTGTAAATAGCTGAACCATTATAATAAATAAAAGGTACATTTCCCCCTCCTTTTAAAAATTATTTTAACTTTGTTAGACACGAAACTAGAAAATGATTTTATTCAATCTTATGAATACCCCTACTATTACTTCTGATTGCTGTATTGTACTTTCATCTCTTTGTGTGCTAGAGGTGATTCAAAGTAAAATGTAAATAAAGTACAACAAACTTTATTTTCAAATTTTAAAACTATATAATTTTGTTTCAAGTACTTCAGTTCATTTCATCGCTTCCATATTTTTTTTTCATTTTCAGGATATCCGTGTAGATGAAAAAATTGTACATCCAGACTACACATTTTTTCCAACTGTAAAAAACGACATCGCAATATTACGTCTTGAAAGGCAAATCGATTTCTCTTATGGTAAGTGTCTTTATTACATAATTCGGTAAAAATATTTTAGTAAAAATTGTAACTTTCCTTAATTAAAAAAAATGTTTTTGTTTTTCAAAATTACATGGGGTTATTGAAAATATACTTTTCTACATCTAATATATAGAATTCTCGTGTCACGGTGTGCGTGATTGAACTCCTCGTGAGTTTATTGGGTAGGTTTGAGAATCGGCCAACATCTCTTTTTCATACCCCTAAGTGATAAGGGTGACTACTAAACTTACATTAAAAAAATAGCAGAACAACGTCTACCGGGTCAGCTAGTATGGTCAGAATGTACTTATCTACGTAACGTTACTTTTCTACGTGAGGAAGGTAGTTTCTGATTGACTTATTCATAAACATAAAGCTTAAACTAAATAAAATTTGAAACACAGATAGTTTTAACATTTAAGGACGCAAAAATTTAACAAGTAAAAATTTATTTTAAAATCTGTAAATCTAATTGGGGTTAAAACTTTATATAAAAATCCGTAACTGTCGAACTTGCATGTTATGTGGGTAACTTAAGGCGTTTCGTTTCTAAAATGGAGATGTGAATTTGTGTTGGTCTGCGTCCCCTGAGGAGACTAGACCATCTGCCTCTCTGACAGGCAGCGCGTAAGAGGCAAGCACTTTTTCAAATATAAGTCATCACCAATAAGACGTAGGAGGTAAAGTGTTAGGCAGCAACTTGCCCGGGTAGAGATCAACCGCCTTATCTATTCCTGCCACCAAAATAAATCTGTCATGCACCGGCCCGTAGGGTAGGATAGCCGGTATACAGAAGACTTGTACAATAGACCTAATATCCCTGTAACAGGAGAGCGACGCACCTGTAACATATCTGGTGTCTAAAAGCCACTGTTATCTCTTACCATCAAAAGATCCTTGTGCTTATTCGCTGGCCTCTCACATTAAAAAAGATAAGTCTAAAGAGTTGCATTACTTTAGCTATTTAACAAATACCTGTTTTTTTTTTGGAAAAAAATTCTCACGTCTCGAAACTTCCCGAAAGCGGAGCACAATCAGGGCTAGCCGAAGACAGCTAGTCCCACAATGTGATAGGTGGCAAACTGGCAAAGTTATCGCCAACCGGGCACAAACAGGGTGTATTTGACACCGTAACGAAAACTTCTGTGGTAGTTTAGATACATATAAGTCTTCAAAATTCCTTTCACAATTTACCTGCATATTTAGCAGTTTTTCAGCTCGCAATGTATAATGAACAAAATAACTGCATTAAGCCGCGCGTTCCGAGCTGTAAGTTCCGACCTAATACGATGTTTTATTACATTGCTGTTTTTAGTGAAAACGTGTTTTCTATTTAATATTAAATAAAAATCGAGTTGCGTTTGATAGTTTTTGGAATAATTGTGAAATCAATAAAAAAAACATTTTTTTTAAATTCATGAAATTTCCGACACCAAATTCTTATTACGTATGCATGTCTATCATATACATAATCTATGGTTGCATTTTTCGTTACGCTGTCATTTACACGGTGTTTATCCAATCCTGGGCAATAACATTCTTTTACAAAATTGAAAATACACATTTTCTATTTTTTTTCACTGCCCAAACAGGGGATCAAACCCGGGACCTCTAGAAGTCAAGTCCGACGAGCCAGTCCACAAAGGCGATAACTTAATAAGGGGTTAATTTTCTTTCAGATAACGCCAAACCGATTTGCTTGCCGATATCACAAAGATTGAGGAAACCCTTGAAAGATGGTGACTACGCTGAGGTCGCTGGTTGGGGAATGACTGAAACTGAGTCTGATTCGTCAGTGTTGATGAAAGTGAATGTTCCTATTATTACGTCAGAAAGCTGTATACAACTCTATAATAAGTAAGTGTTACAGGTCACTATCTAATTTTGTTTTGAACCGGATTGTCGCTAAGGTGGGGTAGTCCTGTATTGGCGTTGATTACTTGTGGGCTTGGATTCAATTGTGTTTTTTTTATTTTTTAATAAAAAAACTACGTTGCCAAAAATTTGATAAGTGTCCAATTGGTGATAGGTTTACCACCTATCACATTATGGGACTAAGCTCCGTCGGCAAATCGGGGAAGTCCTAGTTGTACCTATGCCTGCTTTTTCGAGGATATGGGCTTAAAGATCACATGCAGATAAACACACATACAAAATTAAAAAGAATTGGTTAGAATTAGAATGATCACCTACTTAGTATATGTATGGTTGTAATTAGCTAGTAATCCATAAATGTCAAAATAATAAAATAATAATAATAATCACGGTATCTACATATTTATTGATATTTAATTCATGTCATTTATATAGATTTTGCTCACATAGTATGTCATTATTTTCTTTTTCTCTTTTATGCATAAAAATCAGTTGCTGTTCGTTAGTCTCCCTAAATCTCCAGAACAGCTAACAGATTTATCTAATTCTGACTTTAAATTATTTCTGGAAGTCCAGAGAAGGATCAAAAGATAAGAAAAAATGCAAAACTGTAAGGATACTAGGAAAAAAAACAAATTAAGTTTTCCCATTCAAACAGAACGGGTGGAACAAAGCTCGCCGGGACAGCTAGTTAAAAATAAATTAAAATAGTATCAGTCAAAGTAAATTTATTAATGATATTTAATTTATGTCATTGCAATGGATTTTTCTACTCTAAATAATATTGAGTATCATTTTTATATATATCTTTTAATAGTTCTTGAACTTTCTGTAATGTAATTGGATACTTTATTATAAAATCTTATTGATACGCCTTGAAAACAATTACCTATCTTATGAAGGCGACTAACTTTAATAAGTGCAGTGTGTTGTTGTGCAGTTGCGGAACACAATAGATTTATTTATTCAATTTTAACAAAATCCATATTAAATTGTTAAAAAGTATTAAACACTAGCTGTTGCCCGCGGTATTGCCTGCATGATCCCACAGGAACATTATTTTGGGATAAGAACTATGTAATAATCCAAGTTACCCTCTATGTGTGTACCCAATTTAATGAAAATCGATTCAGTAGTTTTTGCGTGAAGGAGAAACAAACAGACAAACTTTCGTATTTATAATATTAATAAGGTATTGAGGTAGTCACAAGCTACCATATCAAGCATGCTTAAGAAACCCTTGTTACTGGTTTTAACTTTTTTTATAGATCTCAAACGATACTAAATAACGTTTTGACAGAAAAAGAGTTCTGTGCGGGAGAATTGCACAAAGACTCGTGCAGTGGGGATTCAGGAGGACCCTTGATGGCGCAGAAGGAATACAACGGAGCACATTGTATGGTTCAATATGGAGTCGTCTCTCGTGGCCCTAGACAATGCGGGAT
This sequence comes from Calephelis virginiensis, assembly GCA_002245475.1. Lineage (NCBI taxonomy): Eukaryota > Metazoa > Arthropoda > Insecta > Lepidoptera > Riodinidae > Calephelis > Calephelis virginiensis. Next base: position 4,837 of record NJDC01007941.1, on the reverse strand, counting down.
TAAGAATCCCGGGATTTATACAGACGTCACTAAATACTTGGACTGGATTTTAGATAATATTAAACAATGATAATTTGTTACTTGTATTTGTTTTATCACTAGTATTATAATTTATATTTTTTTTATATCATTTTACCAACTCCTGATCAAACTAGAGTTTGACTAGATACAAAAGAATAAGTTTTAAAACCTTACAAAAGCAACAGACATTATTTTGTCATTAACGAAATGAAGCGAAAAAGCTATACTCAAATACCAACCATTACGTCAATAGTCGCCTATATCGTGTGTTTGTTTGGGGCTATTTTATCAGGTAGGTGATTTTCAACAACAGACTTTTATTTGTAATTTCTGTGAATTATTTTATTACCAAGATTTCTACATATATTTAGTAACAATTGTACTTAAAAAAACGTGTGCGTGAATGGACAATAAATGTCATGAAAAGTAACTTCAGTGTATCAGGTTGAATTTTTGTGAGTCTAGTGAATTTGAAAACTTTGTGTTCGAAAATTATAAAAGTGATAATTAAACCAAAATGATATTAGAGACCAACAAAATGATAATTGTGCCACCAAAATAATACCACCGATATGACAAAACGTGGTCATGTTACAGAACTAACCTCATTTTGTCATCAATAAGAACAAAAATCGTGATCAAAATGACAACACTATTAAAAAAACGGGTACCACCATGTAGTGCACAAAACCATGATAGTATATTTATACAAATATATCATAACAATTACTTTTCATGTCTTCTGAAATGATAACGATATTTCATAAAAGTTAATTGCAAAGAAATAAAAAAATATATTATAACTAGAATAACAACATTATTATTTAATGATACTAATATCGATTTAATTCCAAATACCGAATGTAAAAATGCAGGGAAGACATTTTATGAGTGGAATAGGGTTTAGGAGAGGCCACCGGCATGATAAAATGACACTTTGAATTTTTGAAGTGAGAACTTCTTTAGCGGCGTTGTGCACTTTTTTTGGAATGGTAAAAACTTCTAATTTTGCGTTAGATCGTTAGACGATAAGACGGCGCACTGCACATGCGCCAATAATACGGCAGCGCAGGTCGCTTGCGTGAGATCTAAAATAGATTAATTGCTGTTTTTGTATTGCTTACATATTTCCGAACAGTATAGGATTCGCAATGGATAATACCAGTACTAGTGAGTGTAAAACAATCGCATAAACTACTGTGGTTCGGCCCTCGCGTTGTTCTGTAGTATTAAATAATGTACTGTAAAGTGTGTTAACTGTTTCTTGCTTTGAATGCTTTGCAGTTTGTGGTAGATAAAATAGATATTAGCTTAGTAAAACATGTTTTAATTTGTTTTCGACTCTTAGGTATACCGTAGTTTCTCAGTTAAAAGAAATTACAGTAGGTACAACATTGTGAAGAAGATTAGCTGTTTTAAAGTTGTAAGTTTAACAAAGGAAATAACAGTTGAAGGAAAATCAATACACATATACATTATATTGAATTGAATTATGTATAAGTTTGAAAAATTAAATATTTCACCATATTTTATCTCATAAGTAATACTATTTTAACTGATCGAGGTAGATTATGAAGGCCGTACTAGTAGGTAGGTGGCATACCTACTAGTACGGCCACAGTAGTAATAGGTAGGAACTAATAGTACTAATAAGGTGTACTAGTACATTTTACGGATTGTACAATTACAGTGCGAATCCAAAAATGTCCGATTAAGCACAAGACTATTGTATTATTATACCACATAAATGATAGTACTTTTATACTGATAATTAAAGCAATTCGTGCAAAATTATTCCCTAACCATTCCAAAATATCAAAAATGCACAACGTTAATATTCAAGTTTTCACTTCTGCCGGCAGTACCGGAGTGCAATCCGTCTTTTTTTTTCTGAAATAGAAGAAGCTGTTATTTGTGTGTCTGTCTGTATTTTTTTTGTGATTTTTAGTTATGTCACTACGACGTGTGTTCGTTTAGCCCTTCTTTAAGCCGTAAGCCGTTTTAAACTTGTTCGGACAGTAAAGGTTCTTTTTTCAATGTACCAAATTCATACAATTAATGGACTTTTAAGTAAATTATCTGTATTTTATGTACCAATTGCATTACAGTATAATAAAGCGGTTTCTGTTAATATTTCTCCTCGGGCTCCTTTGTAGAATAGATTATCTGCCTTCCTGCCAGGCAGCTCGTAAAAGGCGAGCATGCCCTTACCGTCACTAACACCGTACCTACCACCTTGTAGAATTACATTCTACTAGGTAGAGTTTCGCAGCAACTCCCCCGGATTGGTACCACCGCCCTACCTATTCCTGCCGCAAAAACGTCAGTGCTTGCCGTTGATGTGTTCCGGTTCAAAGGGTAAGGTAGTCGGTAAACTTACTTTTGCTCGAGGTCTAACATCTCGGCCTCAGGTTGGCAACGCACCATTAGTACCACCTTTGGTGTCTGTAGGTTTTTTTCATACCATCAGGAAATCCGCTCTAAGAAAGAAGAATAAACATAAAATCTACAACTGCTAACATAAGTTTAACAAAAGTATCTTCACGCCCATATCCCCGAAGAGGTAGGCAGAGGTACAACCAAGGCACCCACGACTAGCCGGAAGACATTAAGTCCCACATATGATAGGTGGCAAGCCTATCGCCAACCGGGCACATTTCCAATCCCGTCCAACATTTTTTTATTAGAAAATTGGAAAAATCCAATTTTCTTTATGTTGGCCGACCCGGGATTCGAACCCGGGACCTCATGCAGTCAAGTCCAACATCCGGACCGCTAGACCACAGAGGCGATAAGTAAGATAAGTTTAACAAGCATTTTAAATAATAATAATAATGTGTGTCACCATATTTTAAAACCTACTAGAAAACATGCATGTCTAGATGTAGAGTATCTTCACGCCCATATCCCCGAAGAGGTAGGCAGAGGTACAACCAAGGCACCCGCGACTAGCCGAAGATACTAAGTCCCACAATGTGATAGGTGGCAAGCCTATCGCCAACCGGGCACATTTCCAATCCCGACCAACATTTTTTTATTAGAAAATTGGAAAAATCCAATTTTCTTTATGTTGGCCGACCCGGGATTCGAACCCGGGACCTCATGCAGTCAAGTCCAACACCCGAACCGCTAGACCACAGAGGCGATAATCTAGATGTAATTGCTAGTAATTTGGAAAATGTTTTTTTCTGATACTCATGTTCTTGGTTTATCTGACCATGAAACTGCACAAAGTATACAAGTAGATATTATACCAGTCACACATCATAAACCGAAACGTAGCTTCTGGTTTGAAACAAGGCGTCTATATGGTCAGGAAAATATTAGAAAGTTTTATGAATGCCTGTCATCTTTAACTTTTAGTGAAATTCTAGCTTGTGATGACTGTGAAAAAACATTTAATGAATTCCATGACATTTTGATGTTATTTTATGAATTATGTTTTCCAAAAATTCAAATTAAAGTTTCAAATAGGCCAATAAAAAATAAATGGCTATTTAGATAGCCATTTATTTTAGGTATTTTAAAATGTTGCAAAGTGAAACGTCAGTTATATTTAAATTATCGATTTTCTCATACTAACAAAAAGAGTAATAAAATTAATTACATGCGTTATAAGAAAGTACTATCCAAATGTATAATAGAATCTCAAAAACAGGCATCATTAAAATATATTAAACAGTCTTCTAATAAATGCAAAGCATCATGGGATTTAATTAGGAGTTCTTTTCAAAATAAAATGCTCAAAGAAGAAATTGAAAAATTAAAATAAATAACTTAGTCTGTACTGATGCTCAAGCAATTTGTAACTATTTTAATGAGTTCTTTATAAACCAGACCAAATCTTGCATTAAAAACCAGACTAGCTCTACTGGTAACATAAAATTTAATAGTTTGTTCAATCATAATAAAACTATGTTTTTGGCACCAGTAGATAAACATGATATTATTAAGGTAACTCATAGTTTGAAAAACACTAGAGCAACTGGTTTTGACAATTTAAGCACAACAATATTAAAAAGTGTTGCTAGTGTAATATCAAAACCTCTATGTCATATTATTAATTTATCATTTTTGGAAGGGAAATACCCAGAGCATTAAAAGCAGTCAATTATCAAGCCATTATTTAAAAAAGGTGATACATGTGATATGAACAATTATCGACCTATAACGTTAATTCCAGTCAGTTATAAGATTTTTGAAAAAATAACGTATGAAAAACTTTCCAACTATTTACTCCATTTCAACTTGTTAAAAAATAATCAGTATGGATTTAGAAAAGGCAAGTGTACATTATATGCATGTTATACCTTAATAAAAAAGGTAACTGAATGTCTAAATAATAGAAATCATCCACTTTCTATATTTTTAGATATGAGCAAAGCATTTGACTTTGTTTCACATAAAAATAAGATAACATAAAATAAAAATATTGTTAACAAAACTTGAGAGTGAAGTGAAAAAAGGAAGCAGTGTGTTGAGATTTAAAAAATAAGTGGAAACCGCAAAAAAGTCTATACTTCAAACTATCTCGTTAATGACTGCGGTGTGCCACAAGTTAGCATTTTAGGACCATTACTTTTTTTAATTTACATAAATGATCTGCCTGATGCTATCAGTCATGATTCTATCTTATTTGCTGATGATACAACTCTTCTCATCAAGTGCGAAAACAAATATGATCTAGTCACAGAAACAACTAAAACTTTAAACGAAGTAGCAGATTGGTAAAATGAGAATAATCTTAAATTAAATCTAACGAAAACAAAATTTGTCGAATTTCAAACTCATTATAGAGAAACTAAGAAAGTAGATG
>NJDC01007940.1:0-11128 GCA_002245475.1 Calephelis virginiensis | reverse complement strand
GAGTTGGCGTTTTTATCAAAAAAAAAAAAAATTGATTAACTTATAATTAAAATTTACTATGGTAAATATATTAATTTCGACCAATGGCCGACCAAAAATATTAGAAAACTTATTTTGCGACACTTAATTGTTTAATTTAATTTTAAGTTTAAAAAGCAGCAAACAATTTGTCCTCTTGAGGACATTCAAAGAACTATAGCCACGCGTGAGAGCCATCTACATTAAATATTTCTTCTATTTTTTTTTTTCGAAGCAGAAAATTGGTGTCTTAGATAGATAAATAAGTAAATAAATATAAAGTATAAGAGATTTGTCATTTTCATATTTAACGAATTTCTTTTATATTTGTTTGTCTTGGACCAGTTTTATTTCTAAAGTTATTGTCTTTAATCCCTTATTTTTCCACGATAGCTTGTATTTTAAGTCATATTATTGCACATGAAAGCCAATTTTCTTTTTTGTCATAACAGGTACCCATTCAAAGTTACTTCAACCATGTCCACTTATTTTTGAATCATGTATTTTCATAGCTTGTTTTCAATAAATCTTCTACCTTACTCATTTCCATGCCTGGCCTTGTGTACTAATGATATTCTTTATCTTTCATACAAAACTTTGTATTTCATACCCTACATCAAACGTTGAAATTCTAAGCATTTTATTCGTCTTACAATATTTTAATTGTGTCGTTTATCATGGTTACAATAATAATGTATAAGGTCCTTGTCGCTAAACTAGATTGGTTATTCAGTTTTTTCCTCTTTTTATCCCTTTTGCCTTTAATATTGGAGGGAATCCGCAAAAAGCGTGCTCGTCCTTTTAAATGTTCCCGCTACCTATTTAGCGGGAACGTTTTAGCGGAAAAAATGCGTATTGTGTTGCCATAACATACGCGTTAATCTCTTGTAAGGAAGGTCTTGTTATTTTATGATGATGCTACGTTTATTAATGACGTTTTCAATAGGAAGATATTTTTTTATGATATTGGAAGGCAAACAAACTGACAGATTTCCTGATGGTAAGAAATTCACGCCGCCTAGAGACACCAAAGGTGGTAATGGTGCGTTGCCAACCTGACCTGCTAACCCACCGAACCGGAACACGTCATGACGTTATGGCGGCAGGAATAGGTAAGGCGGTGACACCAATCCGGGCGAGTCGCTGCTGAACTCTACCACCTAGTCAGATGTCACGGTGTTAGTGACGGTGAGCCTGTGCTCGCCTTTTACGAGCTGCCTGGCAAGGAAGGCAGACGGACTATTCTACAAAGGAGCCCGGACCAACACGGAGAAAACTGGTTGTGCCATTGCCTACCTCTTCGGGGATATGAGCGTGAAGATACTTTTTATTTGTTAAAATTGAAAAGAAAATTTAATAAATTTCTTACAAAAAATTTTAATCCTATTATTATTAATATTATAAATGCGAAAGTTTGTAAGTATGGATGTATGGAAGTTTGTTACTCTTTCACGCTCGAATGGCTGAACGGATTTGTCTGAAATTTGGAAGACAGATAGATTGTGACCTGGATTAACATATAGGCTATTTTTAATCCCGATCGCACACCGGGTTTCTGTGAAAACGCGGGCGAAGCCGCAGGTAGCAGCTAGTAAAGAATAAGCGAGCAAATTATGTCATATCAAAAATCGATTATATTTGAATGGATGTTTGTATATCATGTATGTAACGCACGTCAGCCCTATGGCACTGTTCTGGAAATATCGGCCTACTAATGGAATTGTTCTGTATGTAACGTCCCGTACAATTACATTCGCTGAGTGGTTTCCTTTTATTAACCCAGAAATCGTGATTTTGCTGAAGTTGTTGAAGTGATTGAATTTTCAGTCACCGTCAAATACAATTCAATGTGGTTTCGAGTTCCAGTGTTAGGGGAGACTTTATGAGATGGGTTCGATCCTCGGGTCGGACACAGGATGCTTTGGTTATGCCTCTGCCTATCACGTCGGAGATATGAGCGTAGAGATGCTTTTTAATTGTCGAATTCAAAAAATATTATTATTTTAAAAACCCATTCTCATTTATCAGTGACATTTCAGACTAAAGAATTTTTATAATTTAAACTAAAGTAAACTTTTTTTAAGAAATTCACGCCGCCTAGAGACACCAAAAGTGGTAATGATGCGTTGCCAACCTGAGGCCCTGATGTTAGGACTCGAGCAAAAGTGAGTTTACCGGAACACGTCACGACGTTGTGGCGGCAGGAATAGGTAAGGCGGTGGTACCAACCCGGGTGAGTCGCTGCGAAACTCTACCACCTAGTCAGATGTCACGGTGTTAGTGTCTGTAAGCCTATGCTCGCCTTTTACGAGCTGCCTGGCAGGAAGGCAGTTGGTCTATGCAAATGGTTGGTTAGCTGCAAAGGAGCCCGGACCAAAACGGGGAAAAACTTGAAATGATCTTCCAAATTATTTACTAATAAATGTATTGCTTTAAATCAATTTAGTGTTGGAAATATGTTCCATTTTCACTGTTTAAAATAAGTATAAACTGTGAAGCTTAAACATTTTCCTGCTCCTTGGCTTACAGATGACATTCGTAGCATTATTAACAAAAGATCTACAATTTTTGCTTAATATAAAAAGTCGAAGTCTCCGATGCGAGTCAGGGTGAGGAACCGATGTAATACACAAAGTCGGGATGCTCAAAGACGGTTCATCCATAAATCTATCGAGAATGGTGATTCGGCTAAAGTCTGGAAATTCTTGAAAACATTAGGTGTCGGTAAAACAGCATCTACTATTTTTACTAATATTAATATTAATGATTTAAATTTATTCTTATCTTCTCCATCCACTACATTTAAGTCCATTACTAAGTCACATACATTAGAATACCTTGCTTCCCTCCGGCGTCCTAATTTTGAACCCTTCTCATTTAATCTCTTTTCTGAAGATAATGTCAAATGAAATATCTTGTCAATTTCTTCTTATGCAGTCGGTTGTGATGAAGTTGGTTGAAATATGATAATTCCTATTCTTGACATTGTTTGTCCTATCCTTACTCATATTCTTAACCAGTCAATCACAACTGGAATTTTCCCCAAGTCTTGGACGCCAAGATTATCCCTCTTTCCAAAAAAACTAATCTTGTTTCAGTTACCGACTATCGTCCTATTTCTATACTTCCATTTCTATCCAAAGTTTTAGAGCGGTTGGTTTAACAGCAGATTTCTTTCTTTCTCAACTCCCATAAATTATTAAATGAGTTCCAGTCATAGCACTACCACTGCTCTAATTAAGATCACGGACGACATTCGTTTCGCTATGGACCAAAAGATGACAACGATTTTAGACTTACTAGACTTTAGTAATGCCTTCAACTCGGTGGATCATGCTTTTGGCAGGCTTAGTGTCATTTAACTTATCCCCAGCTATTATTGACTGGTTTCGTAATTACCTACAGGGGCGACGACAATTTGTTCAAGCAGGGGACGTAATGTCTTCTTGGTCAAATCTCTCAAGCGGTGTGACTCAAGGTGGTGTCTTCTCGCCGCACCTCTTCTCTTCATTTATAAATTCCGTCACTCCGTTCCTGACCACGTTATTCCATCTGTATGCCGACGATTTCCAAATCTACACGCACTCTAGCCTCACTAAACTTCATGGAGCTGTTGCTACCATTAACAATGATCTAGTCAGCATTGAAGATTGGACCAGTTAGTTCCTTTGGTCTTAAGCTTAACCCAATTAAAACTCAGGTTATTATTATTGTTAGCCCTGGAATTATCAATAGGATTTATTGGGTTACCCTCCCCCCCGTTAAACTAAATGGTGTCATTGTTCCTCATAGCAACCATGTAAAAAAAATTAGGGATTTTTATTGACAATAACATTGCTTGGTCCAAACAGCTTAAGGAGGTCAGTAAGAAAGTCTACTGTGCTTTGAGTTTTCTCAGGCGTCTTCGGTTTTTGCTTCCAATACCCAAGACTATGCTTGCCAAATTCTTGCTTTTATCCATCTTAGATTATGCGGACGCTAGCTACATAAACCTTATTGTTGACCAAATGAATAAAATTAAATATGACCACGTTTCTGGATTTCGTGCTAAGCTTAAGTGGTTGCCTATCCATCTTCGCCGGAATTATCATATTCTCTCATTGCTGTACTTTATTCTCTACAACCCATATACCCCTACGTATCTAAAAGAGAGGTTTAAATTTTACAATAGTGAGGTAAAATTTCTTAGATCTAGTGACAAACTTTCTCTTCAAGTACCCTCTCGTAACACTAACTATTATAGCCGATCTTTTACCTCGCTATCAGTAAATCTTTGGGACTTGCTCCCAGCAGAAGTTAGGAAAGCCCCTAATTTCAATACGTTTAAAAATATGGTTAAACGTCACTTTCTACATTCAATATGATTCGATTAAAGTTAATCTGTTTATTATTTTTTTCCTTTATTTTAAAATAATTATATTCCAATTGATATTGCATGTGTTATATTTCTTTTTTTGTGTATTAAGAGCACCATCGTGCAAAATTTATTTTATTATATCTCCATAACATAAGATTGCCTGGAAGAGATCGCTGTTTTGGCGATAAGGCTCCCTTTGTGTATCACCTAGTTTTAGGTTTATTTTAATGTATTTATTTTTTATACATTTTGGTGCACAATAAAGAATTATTCTATAAACATTTCCCACAAACGATGGTCTGCTATGCTAGCTCTCGTACAGCGTAGTGTCTAACAACAGCATCGTTAGCGACTAACGTGTCCCATAGACGTCATTTATTCATGGCTCTCTACTGATTCTTTCTCTACCTGATTGCGTTGTTTAAAATCAGGTAATTTTTTGCACACATTGTGTAACAGAATTGCTGTTTCTGAACGTCGCTATAAGGCTTTTGATTTCATTTAAGATAGGTGTTTTAAGTCGGTAAACTTAATGACTTAATCCTACGTAAACGGAGCATAACATAATTCAGCTTAGCTAATTACGCATATACCCACTACTTGTAGCAAAAAGTTTTCGCGCTTTCGAAGTGGTAAGTCAAAACATGTGTACTATTAAATAAAAAAACAGAAGATTTATTTATCTTTGCTGCTTTGTTTTTATCTCTGTCGTCCTTGAGACAGGCATAACCTGTAATTCTAAATTTAGAACCTTGCCTTAGCCATGTCTCAAAGATAGACGACGGGTTTATATGTGTTAGCTAAGTAGGCTATGTCTGAAACTTTGTTTCTAATGCTCCTGCAATTCAACTGAAGGATATTCTGTACAGGAGCCATTATTATTATTACTATAAAAAGTTGAGAGGTGTCAAGGGACACCCGGATGGAACGAAGTTCTCTCTCCCGCCCTTTCTCTCTCTCAATCTCTAGTAATCTCTATCTCTATCTCTCTTATAGAGAGAGACAGACAGAGAAACATATAATAAAAAAAAGAAAATAAAAACATAAAAAAGCATAAAAAAAAATAAAAAATGAAAAAAAGTATGAAAATGATAAAAAAGAAATAAAAAAAAATTATAAAAAAATAAAAAAAGGCCGACCCGGGATTCGAACCCGGGACCTCATGCAGTCAAGTCCAACTACTGAACCGCTAGACCACAGAGCAAAAAGTGTCGTGACAACATTTTCGTAACAATTTTTTCCGTCTAGCCCCCGTTCACAACGCGCAATAAGGAACTTCGTTCCAAAACTTCGTTCCAATAATTAAGTTATACATACCAGTTCAATACATTGCTTAATATACATTTTATTTATGCAGTTCTTCATCTTTCACACGGTGTGTGCGTATGATATTTATTTCTTTTAGTTTCAGCTAGAAACCGTCAAGCTGAATTCGTCGTCGATTAAATAATAATTGTTCATTTGAGTTTTGACACTTTCTGCATCCATCTGTCGAGAGACAAGTTTTGAATTGACGACGATTTCATGAAGGTATTTTATGACTAATTTAAATGTTTTTTTCATATTTTTAAGAAACATAACATAATTTTATCACCGCGAATGATACACTGACTAATGATTTGTAGTGTGACGACTTAAATTTTTTTTAAGGTAATTTTAATAATTTTTGATAATTTTTTTTTGGTAATGTTAATAATTATTTTAATTTAAAAATATAGATACAAAATGTGACATATAAACGCCATAATCCTGTAATGAAAGCTATTTAAATGGCACATTATGTTAAGCCTTTTTCTGTAAGAGAGATTAGAAATTTAATTAACTCTTAGAAACTATAAACATAGAAAATTCCACGACATGATAAAAAAAAAACTTTGAGTTCTAGACCTACTACTTGTGGGCGGAGATAATCATTTTCCAGCAGTTGACCCACTTGCTCGTTTGCCTCCTCTTGTATAAAAAAAACTACTTTGTTCTTTTTAAAACCACTTTGTTGTCATCTTTTGATGTATTAACGTGCTCGGAGATGCTGTACTATTTTCATCCTGATTCTATTTCATTATCCTCCAAACTAAAATTGGAAAATCTTGAAACATATCTAGAAAGAAAAGAAAAAAAGATAATTATTTATTTGCGGAATATATATAATCTATATGTTTTTATATTTCTTTAAAATAGTTCCGAATTTTGATAGTCAAATCGCAACATGTTTTACGTCTATACTTTTTATTTACATCCGTTTACGAAACTTTTCGACTACACAGAAAATGTTCGTGATAGGGCTTCAGCAACACGTTAATTAGACATGGCGGCGGGGCTTAAGTCAGATTGTGTGATACAAAACCAATTAGGACTAATCACTTTTATTCACTTTAATCCTACTTTACGTCGAGTTGGGCTCGAGCTCTTAAAAAATGTAGGACAACTGGTTTCCTAATAAGGAGATTGTAAGACGCGGTTGGTGGTGATTTTACTGAATTCAAACTATGAAAGAAACAAAAACAGAAAATATGGAAAATTTTAGATGTGTGAAATTAGTCTGAACTAACTTGTGACATTTTTAGTCAATGTATTATAAGGTGTAAACTGTGAGTATTTAGCTAAACGGCTGTAGAAATGTCGTACACGACCTAATCGGATGGACGTGTTCTGTTTTTTCCGATAACTAAAAATTACCACAAATATCATCGATACTGTAAAAAGTAGTAGAATTTTAAGACGGAAAAGTACCAATTCTATCAGATAAAGAGGTGCGGGTAGCGTGGATAAATATTTTTTTTAAATGAAATGTGTGAATTACATTTAAAATTAACAAATTATTAAACAGAAATTATTAAAATTAATACATCTATTACGTGTTTCAATTTTAAACGTTTCTGCTTTCGTTAAACCTTGTGATTTAGCCAAGAATCATCTCATTTACGTAAGCATTCAAACAAAAATATCCAAATGGTAATCGGTCCCTCCGTTCAAAAGTTATTGCCACAGAAATACATACACGTACAGACACGTCAAACTTATAACACTCCTGTCCCCTCATTTTCCGTCATTAGCGTCGCTCATTATGCATCGAGGGTTAAAACAATACATCACAATTGTTTAGGAGCTACTATGCTTCCGACAAACACAAATACATACACACAAGTCGAATTTTTTTTGTGATAAGTCAGTGAACAAGCACACGGGTCTCTTGATGATAAGAGACAACCGTGGCCTTTAGACACCATAGATGTTTCATGTGTCGCTGTCCTGTGGGCGGGATGCTAGGCTTATTGTGCAAGTCTACGAGTTACCCTACCCTCTAGACCGGGGCATGATTATATCGGCAAGAATAGGTAAGGTGATGGATCCCTACCCGGACAAATTGCTGCACAGCACTCTGAAAGTAGTCTTGTTGGTACTGACTTATTGGCTATTCTTAGACAGAGAGAGAGACAAACTCATAACCGCTGTCATAGGTTGCTAAATACTTAGTTAAATATGTAGTAGAGATATCACACATACGCGGGCCAAACAGCAACCACGGGACTAGGAGGCCGAGAGCTCACAACTTGAGGGTAGTTAGTAAATAATTCAGAAATATCAAAAGAAAGCCGTAACACCTGATCTAGTCGTACAACCACATCGTAAACCTCATCATAATTATAAACAATAGAGTAGCTACGTAATTACTCACTACACTGTTAACAAACATAACCACAATCACGCACAAACAACTGTAGCGTACACCCATTTGATACTAAACAAATCATCAAACATTGAAGTAAGCCTGCTACTATCACAACACTACGTAAACACGTCACGGTGTTCATGCTTACGCAAACGCCAAACCTCCGAAGGGGAAAGGAGGGCTCCACCCCACCCCTCCTGTGTGAGTGCCGACCGAATAATGCACCCCCCGACGACTCACATCCTGGGCCCCAATATCCCAATTGAATTAACAATTGTGACCTAGAAGTGTCTCTTTGTCAACCTATGACAGAGAGAGACTATTACCAGTGGCGACCTCTGTACTAGACAGTGGTCCAAACACTGAGAGACGTGCACAAAGCATGTCTGCCGCAATATCGCTCTCGTAATCGTCTCCTTGCCCCCGTAAGGGGGCAGGTAGAAGGTGCTGGGGCGGTAGCCCCTTGACCTTAGTGTCAATCGCTGGCTGCTACGGCAGCCAGGTCTCTTGGTTGGGAATTTCTTCCCGTGGTCTAGTCCGGTAGATTTGCCCACCTCTGGCACCGCCCCGATCTTCACGTCACCCCGTGCGATCAGCCCTACCAGGTGGAACCCCGTGGCGGGAAGCCCAGCAGGAGCGATCAGCGAACGTGGGTGACGACTTTGCGGGAGCGGTGTGGGTGGGGGGTTTTTGTAGCCACGTTAGGTACGCGGGAGATCGCGTGGGTATGGCTTCGCGTCTGGGGGCCGCGCATGCCTGGGGGCGATGTCTGTAATGTGCGAGTGCGCCGATTGGTCGGCGCGCTCGAACATGGTGTCTTTAACTTGAGTGATGAAGGCCTCAATGCTCTCCATTCACAAGTCCCTTTGGATGACGCTGTTGCTGATGCAAGCATTCTGAAATCTCTGCAGGTTTTTCCTCTGTGTGGTGGAAATCAAATTGTACCAGGCTGGGGAGGCGTACGTCAGTATAGATCTGACGTACGTCTTGTACAACCCCAGCTTCGTTTTCAGAGAGAGTCGTGAAGAGAGCACCGGGCGCAGAGCAGACATCGCCGCGCGCGCTTTCTCGATCGTTTCCCTAACGTGAGTGCTCATTGTCTGTCCGGTGTCTATAGTGACCCTGAGATATTTAACCTAACGAGACCACTTAATCTCTTGACCGCCGAGTTTGAGCAACGGTAGGCCTTTACTTCGCCTAGGCCTGCGTCTTACTCACATTCACCGTCAGCCGCCAGTTCCTAAGCCAGTCCGGAAGTAGATCCAGGCTGACCTGAGCTTTGCCGGCCGCGTGTTTCGGCAACATTGAAACGGAGAGGTAGGCCGCTTCGTCGGCATATAATACCAACGCGCAGCCCACTCCCACGGGAATGTCGTCGGTGTATTGTAAGTAAAGCGCAGAAGACAGGCAGCTAGCTTGGGTACTCCGGCAGCGATGGTACGCTCGATGGAGAGAGCGTCTTCCACCACCACTTGAAATCGGCGGTCTTTGAAATAGGAGGCTAACACCTTAAGGATTCTGAGAGAGGTGTGATTTTTTTCGGCCATCTTGTACAGGAACCCCTCGTGCCAAACACGGTCGAAGCCTTCTTCATATCCAGGAGAACCGCAACGGACTGCTCGCGCTTGTTCAGCGCCGCTGTCAAAATATACAGAATCCTGGACAGCTGAAGGGTGGTACTTTGTTCATCTCTAAACCCGAATTGCTCTGGGCGTGGGCGGAAGTGTCGGTGCAAGTGCTGCAGCAGGAGCTTTTCGAATATCTTAGACATCGCCGGCAGCAGGGTTATGGGCCTGTAGCTGGCGGGGTCCAAGACATTCTTACCTTGTTTGGGCAGCATGATGACGTGGCCAGTTTTCCAGGCCACTGGAAATTCCCTAGTGTGCATGATGCCATTGAACAGGCGCGTCAGGGTCGCTACCGTACAGTACGGCAGGTGACGCATGACCTTGTTCGTAATTGCATCCGCATCAGGGGCTTTGTTTGGTTTGGCTCTCATAATCTCTCGCCGAACTCTGTCCTATGGGGTCCTCACCAGGCGTCAGCGGCTGTGCCAGGTGATCGGCAACATAGGTTACCACTGCTGCAACACGGTCACCGTCCACAACCGGGTTGGGTTGGAATTGGCGCTCTAAGTGCTCGGTTTGTCTGCAACGATCAACGGATCGGGCTCGACGAGACGAACACGTAGGTATATAAATTTTGAAAATCGGGAGAACGGGTGAGAAGATATTTCCAAAAAACAGCGGCGGCGGTGTCAACGACCGGGCTCGACGAGACGAACACGTACTCTCTAAGTCTGCCGCAATATGGCGGCGCTAGGGCTTATATACACGTGGCCGCGGTGAACGGACCAATAAGAAACGAGTTACTTACTAATGCGCCACCTGTTGTACTAACTTTATCCATGACTTCCGATGTTAATTCCTATGCACCTATGGCGCCAAATGCACTAATGATCACAATATCACAACTACACTTTGTTCATGACTTTCCGACGTTACAAGCGGATGCGCCACACGTTGCACCGACGACACTCATGACCACAGATATTAGAAAATAGGTATACTAGCTCATGACCTTCCGACAAGTAGATATGTACTCAGTTTGAGAAATAGTTATTTATCACGTAACGTCAACATTAGTATTGTTAACATAGTATACAATTTGTTGGTGCTGCAATTGGTGTTGCAATAGCTTTTCCCCTAGTTGGTCCGGGCTCCTTTGCAGAATAGACCATCTGCCTTCCTGCGAGGCAGCTCGTAAAAGCCAAGCATAGGCTTACCGTCACTAGCACCGTGATATCTGACTAGGGTGGTAGAATTTCGCAGCGACTCGCCCGGATTGGTACCACCGCCTTATCTATTCCTGCCACCATAACCTCCAAAGCTTGCCGTTGACATGTTCCGGTTTGGAGGGTAAGGGAGCCGGTAAACTTACTTTTGCTCGAGGCCTAACATCCCGGCTTCAGGTTGGCAACGCACCATTACCATCTTTGGTGTCTCTAGTGGTAGTGTACGGTAGATGGGACTAAAAATTAATCTACCTTTAAATTAATTTATAACAAATTGTGAAACTTATGT
>NJDC01007938.1:11652-26009 GCA_002245475.1 Calephelis virginiensis | reverse complement strand
ATCATTACAGATGAAATTCACATTTTAGAATGGCCATAACTTTCGTTTCTCGCAAGTGCAAGTGCTAAAATAAAAATACGTTGAAAGTACATAAAAATAAAATAAATACTTAAATTGCTTGTGTAACGCAAGTTATACCACATGAATATTACTAAGATAAGTGTTGGCGCCACCGATAGAAAAGATGGTTGAAGTTTTTTCATAATTATTGAATTTCGTGTTAATTTTGTGTGAAATTAGTCAATTTTAGTGGCATTTTGTAAAATTTCGTTCAGTGAATGTGCAGAAATGAAATAATCAGGAAAAAATTAGCGTATCGTGTATTTCCTCGTTGCCGCCAAACCTCATTATATGAGTTTGGGTAATAAGGCCATCACTTAACCCAAGAGCCTGACATGACTAACTGACGACTTATGAGTTATGACTGATGACTAATTATAATTTGTTAAAATTGATGTAAATTTTGAACCAAATTTCTACTTGACTAATGGCAAAATACTAACGTGAAGGCCAATACTTAAAAAAAGAAAGAAAGAAAGAATATTACTAATCAAACGGAGATACATCATACTACTAGTATTGGGTTGAATAGGTTCGTTCCAGAAATCACCGCCGCTTACAAAGTATATGTAGCTGATACGAGTACTAGCTCGCCAGTGAAAGATGCTGTGTTTGCTGTATATATAAAGATTCAAAAGTAATAATAATTGCTTTTCTGTAATAATTATCATAAAAAGTCTTAAAATTAAGCCTGTCTGTAAGAACAAATAAATATAAGAGTGACAAAAATGAAAACTATATGCTTGTGACATGAGTATGAGAGATTAGTCAACGATACTAATACTCATACAGAGATATACTTACATAAATATTGGAATAACAATTAATTTTGGACCGCTTGGTTGGTCAAGTAGCTAGTAATACACGACTAACTATACCGATCAACCGCGAGGCTCGGCTTCGATTCCCGACGGGGGCAGGCATGTATGTGATGACGGTGTTTATTAATATGTTCATTAAATTTATTCTCGTATCTATTTAAGTATTTCTATGTATTAGAATCGTTGACTAACACCTATAAAACAAGCATATAATTTGCTTACTTTCGGGTTAGATTCAATTTGTGTAACTTATCCAAAAAAAATAATACCCAGACCCGTCGGAATCATGTCCGAGCCTAACGATTGGTCGGTGTGGTTAAGCGTTTACGCTAACATGAATCTCATGAATATCATGAAAAAATCGAATACTTTGTAGGAATCGTGATACCTGCCATTTCATACCATCTGCTGCAAGGGACTTTGGGATATGAATGCAAATCTCTATGTGTGGGTCAATCTAGAGATTTTCAGGTGCATTTTCCAACAAATATTCGTTAGCACGAAAAAAACTAGCTATTTTAACTTACCTTTGCTGGATGCTTAATATCTCGGCCTCAGGTTGGCAGCGCACCATTACCACCTTTGGTGTCTCTAGGCGGCGTGAATTTCTTACCACCAAGAAAACAGTGTGCTAGTTTGCCTTCCAATGTCTTAAAAAAAAGGTTTTACGCGTATAGATGTTGTCACGAACCCATACAAAAGAAATATGGATTTTGACAACATAATTCCTGTTAAAAATAAAAACATAAAACCCTATCGTCTTTTCTTTAAATGAAATCATTACGTTTAAATAAAGTGAAAAATCAAAATGATCATGAAAGTTTTTTTTTATTTTACTTTAGTATAGTATTGTATTGTATTACTTTTACACTATATGTCACAAAGTTACATAACTATGATTAAATTGGAAATATAAGATTTTAAACTTAAATCGTCGCGAATTAATAACATTTTTAATTATTTATACGGGATACTCACGATCTCTTTTTATTTTATTTGTCGATATTTCGGCCTAGTTGCATAGGCCGTGGTCACGACGGGACTCACTCCGGGACGTCGTGACCACGGCTCCCGTATAAAGATCCCGTATAAATAATTAAAAATTGGAAATACCCTATAATACGCTCATTAGAATAAATCCTTTGCGAAAACCATTCCTCATAGATATATAAGATAATATTTGTTTTACTGGTGAGACTGACGGTAACTGTATAATACAGGCAGCAAACTAAAGTAATTGTTGATTGAAATAAATTATGAGAATTGATTTTGGAAAGGAAAATATTTAATACCTATTTGGTCGTTTGTTTTTTTCCTTTAAATGAAAGCTAGTCTACGGCCGTAGTTTGCACGATAGAAAAATGACTTATTTATTTATCAATACTAGTGGTCGCCCATTGGTTGAAATTTGACCATAATAAATTTTAATATCTTGTTGATAAGAACGCCATCTTCATTTCTCAAGACCAACTACTTTGTTTCCAAACTTTTTAGTGCGCCATCTATGACCTTTTATCGTTATCATCAATATATTTGTTTGTATGTGTGAAACGCATAGTAGTGTGGGTAATGTTTAATTTATTTATTGTACTTTATTAGCATTATTATTGAAAAATATTAGCGTTCTGCACTTCTCCTACACATAAACTACAAGTGTGCCAAATTTTATGCTCCTGCGTCCGCGAAATTTTCCTAAAAAGGGGTCCAAAATTTTGGCATCATGAATTAAAATATAGATTTTATTGCCCACAAAAAGCAAATGGCCCAAAAATATACAAATTTCTCTGTAACTGCAGAATTTTCTTCCTGGTTGGAAGACAAAAGACGAAACTGTGAAAATGAAATAGAAGGCTGGTGTACAAAAAAATATAAACAAGTAGGACATAAATACAATGATTATTAGGTATGTAAAAATAAAAGGTACAAACATCATTGTTGAACATCGCCTCTGTGGTCTAGCGGTCCAGGTGTTGGACTTGACTGCATGGGTTCGAATCCCGGGTCGGCCAACAAAAAGAAAATTGGATTTTTCCAATTTTGTAATAAAAAAAATTTTGGTCGGGATTGGAAATGTGCCCGGTTGGCGATAGGCTTGCCACCTATCACATTATGGGACTTAGTATCTTCGGCTAGTCGTGGGTGCCTTGGTTGTACCTCTGCCCACCTTTTCGGGGATATGGGCGTGAAGATACTTATACTATCATTGTTGAAAATTTTCTTTAATCAGACATCCTTAATTTTTATTTGATCGATTTTATTGAAAAAATTGTTCAAAATATTCTTCCGAATTGCGAGTAAAAAGAAAAGTGACAAAAATTGTGGAAAATTTTAAAAAAATATGGAGGTAGACGTTTTACCCCATTTTTGTGGGTATATAGATGTAAGATCAATGGATATGTTGTGGTTACGTGAGTGTTATTTCTTGATTAAGGATTCCAGCAAACAGCTAAAGATGCAAGGCAAGCTGCATAGTGCCTATGGCTGGAAAAGTTTAATCAGTGTATTTAATGTGTTAAATCTCCCTCTGTTGGTCCAGGTCCGCTGAGTATAATAGACCATCTACCCCTCTGCCAGGCAGCTCGCAAGAGGCGAGCATTTTTTAAAAGACAGGTCATCACTAACAACACGACTGGTGGTAGAGTGTTACGCAGTAACTTACCCGGGCAGGCATCCACCGCCGTACCTACCTATTCCTGCATTCACAGTTACTGTCATGTTCCGGCCCGACGAGTAGGGTTGCCGGTACACTATCACAATAGGCCTAACATCCCGACCACAGGACAGTGACGCACCTGTAGCATCTATCGTATCATTAGGCCACTGTTATCTCTTACCATCAGGAAAACCGTGTGCTTAAATGCTGACCTTTCACATAAAAAAAAACGAAAATAAATAAACTAGCGAATAATGCCTGGTTCCTATATATAAGAGATGAGTCGTTTTAATTACGGGTAGTAGTTATTTGTAAAAGTAAGTAAGTGTCTTTTCGCCCATATCCCTGAAGTGGTATACAGAGGCACAACCAGGGCACTGCCAGTGGCAAGCCTTTCACCTACCGGGCACATATCCAATCCCGAGCAGCATTTTTATTTATTAGAAAATTGGAAATACCACATTTTCTTTTTGTTGCCTGAACCGGGATTCGAACCAGGGATCTCATGAAGTCAAGTCCATAGTAGTTATTTGTACCAATAGTTAAAATATCTAACTACGGTGACTCGTTTTCGGTAGTTACCTCTGAACATTCTTTTGAAATATGAGTAACGCTTCGTTACTTTTGGGCGAACAACGAATAGTTGAACTTTTTAATTACGTTTCGTTGATTATACGATTCGAAATGAAATAATCGGAATTTTTGCAGATATTGTGCCTGGTGATCTGCCCTATTAAAGGACGATGAGTCCTTTTATAGACTGTTGGGTTGGTGGCTTGGTTTGTCGAAATAACGCCTTGTGACTCTGAATACCCCGCAAGGAACTTGACGTGAAGATATGTATATACCACCTCGTGATAATCTGCCGATCCGATTAAATCCTTTTCAGAAATATTGTTTTGTAACAATTCCTTCCAATCAAATGGATGTTTATCAGTAAGGTATCTTGTTTGTAATCTCCTGTGTAATATTAAACTTTTCCTATTAGTTTTATTTACTACTTTCTCTAGCAAAGATAATTTGAGTTCTAGTTTGTTAATATCAGCGAATTGTCTTTGTGAGGTATTCTAGAACTTTCCATGAATTGAAATGAAATTTGTTTATTGAATATGTGTGTTAGAAGTTGCTACAAAAGATATTTTTTTATACCACCATATTCTACTACATTAGGGTGTGCAAATATTTTTAAAATTATACAAATTTCTTATTTAGATTTATAACATAATATCTTGTTTTAATGTTTAAACAAAATTTTAACCCTAACTGCCATAACAATATGGAAGGTAAAGGTAATGATACTAGCCATCTTTTTGTAGAAGGGAAATGGTAGGTGCTCCCGAGAGGCGCTCTTATCCACTTCATTTATCATAAGTACTGAGTAAGTATTTTTTATCTAAACCACTACCATAGACAAAGCTCTATTACGATTTTACGTGTCTGGTTGATTTTTTTTAGTTAGGCCTCAAGCAAAAGTAAACGTAGCGGCTACCTTATCCTCCAAACCGGAACACGTGACACGTCAACGGCAAGTCCTGACGTAATGTCGGCAGGAATAGATAAGGCGGTGGTACCAATCCGTGCGAGCCGTTGCGAAACTCTACCACCTAGTAGCATGTCACGGTATTAGTGACGGTAAGCCTATGCTCCCTTTAACGAGCTACTTGGCAGGAAGGCAGATGGTCTATTCTGCAAATGAGCCCGGACCAACACGGGGAGTTATTATAAAATATACATAAAAGTATAAACGGGATAGATATTTTATAAAATACTAGCTCTAGCCACGGTTTCACTCGCATTTAAATCGTAAAAATTATTCAATATTACTTTTAATACTTTCAAGAATATGCGTAAAAATTATCATGATGATTAATTAAGTTGTTTTCATGTTAAAGTATAACAAACAAACTTACATTCGCCTTTATAATATTAGTAGGGATTATCTTACACGCATAGTGATTCAGTAGGTAATTAGCAATCCTAAACTCCTAGTGCAAAGCTTCTAGAATCAGTATCATAAATTCAAGGTTTACCAAATGTCTGCTCACAGCCAGATTGTCCCTGCACTTTAATCCCTCAGCCTGGCTAATGGGGTTCAGAAATGCTCTCTTTGTCATTGAAATAGGTCACCTGCATGATCACTTGGAGTGGTTGTAATACATATTCCTATACCTATAATATGTTACTAGGTTTTGTATCCGGTCAGACTATTGAGAGTAAGTCTTTTTATTTATTGAAGTGATAACTTCTTTAGCGGCGTTGCGCACTTTTTTTTGGATTGGGTAAAAACTTCTAAACTCGCCAGGACACGTGACCTGAAATCTCGTAAGACGGCGCAGGGCGCTTGTGCGAATGTTCGTGTTGTCATGTTTGTGTACGATAGCGCACTAAATGAATTTTGTATTCTATTACATAAATTATAGTACTTTCATACTGACTATTAGCAATTCGTGCAAAATTATTCCCTAAACATATAAAAAATGCACAACGTTAATACTCCAGTTTTCACTTCTGCTGGCACTCCCGGAGGGCAACCGGTTTTTTTATGATAAGAACAATATGGCTTGAAATCGGATAAGTGCTCGGTTGCCAATAGGCTTAGCACCTATCATATTGTAGGACATAAGTACTTTCGTCTAATCGTTAGTGTCGTGGTCGTACCTCTGCCTGCGTCTTCGAGAATACGGGGATAAAGCAATTTTTTATGATATTGGAAGGCATACAAGCAGACGGATTTCCTGATGGTAAGAAATTCACGCCGCCTAGAGACATCAAAGTTAGTAATGGTGCGATGCCAACCTCAAGCCGGGATGTTGGGCCTCGAGCAAAAGTAAATTTACCTGCTACCTTACACTCCAAACAGGAACACGTCGTGACGTTATGGCAGCAGAAATATGTAAGGCGGTGGTACCAATCCGGGTGAGTCGCTGCAAAACTCTACCACCTAGTGAGATGTCACGGTGTTAGTGACGGTAAGCCTATACTTACTCGCCTTTTACGAGCTGCCTGGCAGGAAGGCAGATGGTCTAATCTGCATAGGAGCCCGGACCAACACGGGGAAAAATTTTATTATATAATTTTACTAGCGGCCCACCCCGGCTTCGCACGGTTATATAATACACATAATATAAACCTTCCTTTCTCTACCTGTTAAAAAACATAGTTACATAGTTTTAACTTTTAAAGATTTAAGCATACAAAGAGACATGGGGACAGAGGAAGCGACTTTGTTTTATACTATGTAGTGATAATTTTTTTAATAAATAAAGTGATTGAAGAGGAAGGTTTATATGTATATCTCATACACATGCGAAGCCGGGGTAGGGCGCTAGTATACTATTATTATTAGTTTAAGGCTTGGCACCGACTTCAAACCTGTAAGGAAATGGCACATATAAGTAATATATTGTAGAGAATAATTATTATTAAATCTTTATTATTTTTTACATTTAAGTTTTGAAGATGGTTTTATTTGCGTAGTTATTTTTATTTAATATTTTTTTTTATTGCTGATATGATTCAATTTAATAAAAATAAACATCGCGATAGTTGAAAGGAGATAATAGATGCTCATAAAATAAAAACTAGTGGGCCTGAATACATTTTTAAAGGACCAATTCAAAACTATTCCACATCAAACAAAAAAAGAACTACGTAAAACGGTTCAGAAACCTCGGAGAAATCAGTTAACACGCAAGAAAATATAGGATGTTTTAACATAAAGAATAATAGAAAAGAACATTATATAAATGTTCTTTCGAAATCGGTTCAAAATTAACCATAGTCTATAATAAAAATTATGACTGTAAACAATAAGAAAACGCCGTCAGTCTCAGCGGCAAGCCATCATAAGCTTGCATAATTATGAGGGATGGTCTTCGTAACGAACCCATTCAAATGAGAGCATTGCGAAGTATTTCCAATACAATTATTGTTGCCTTCGTAATGTTTTGAGATAAATTACTAGAATATTTTTTGATGGGACTAGAAGAATAATAATGTGAGTATTTTTTGATCTGGTCGTAGGTAGCGGACCTGGCGAACTTCGTATCGCTTAATTTTATGATTTTAACAGTGTAGAAAAAAGTCTTGTTTTCTCAGTTTCCCTGCAATTTCCCCGTTTTTTCTCATAAGATTCATTTTATGACTATTGCTTTTCTATTCCCCGTGTTGTTCCGGGCTCCTTTGTAGAATAGACCATCTGCCTTTCTTGCCAGGCAGCTCGTAAAAGGCGAGCATAGGCTCGCCGTCTTTAACACCGTGACATCTGACTAGGTGGTAGAGTTTAGCAGCGACTCGCCCGGATTGGTACCACCGCCTTACCTATTCCTGCCACCATAGCGTCATGACGTGTTCCGGTTCGGAGGGTAAGGTAGCCGGTAAACTTACTTTTGCTCGAGGCCTAACATCCCGGCCTCAGGTTGGCAACGCACCATTTCTACCTTTGGTGTCTCTAGGTGGCGTGAATTTCTTAACAACAGGAAATCCGTCTGCTTGTTTGCCTTCCAATGTCATAAAAAAAAATGATTCCTCCGTTCAGCCGTGATGCGATGACCACGTGAAGTAAGGATTCATTTTATATGCTTATAAGTACGTATAGATTGTTGCTGAACACTTATAACATCTCGTTGACATTGTTCGACCGCCTCGTTGGTCTAGAGGTTAGCGTACACGCTTTACTCCAGCGGCTAACCGCAAGGCTCGTTTTCGATTCCTGATGAGGGCAAATACTTGTATGATGAACACAGATGACTGTATTTCTGGGTCTAGGTGTTGATTAAAATTATGTTATTTCTGTGTATTACTATCGTTGACAGCCACTTAAAATACAAGCATCTAATTTGTTTTTTTTAGGTTTAGATGAATTTGTATGATTGTTTTTGACAGAAACTTATTATTTGCTTACTTCGATAAATTGTTACACATATTTTTGATTATTTTACTTTCGAAAATATTTGTTACTACCAACATTACCCATGATAGTAAGACGGATTTATAACTGTCTAGCAGCCCGTCCTAGCTTCGGACAAGTGCACATATTTCTATGTTATTATACATATGAACCTTCCTCTTGAATTATTCTTTCTACTAAAAATCCGTTTTGAGATCCGTTGCGCAGTTTTAAAGATCTTAGCATACTAGTGGTTGTCCAGTGGTCGAAATTCGACCATAATACATTTTAGTTATAAGTTATTCAAAATAAATTATTAAAATATAATGTTTAAAAAAGATTAAAGTTATATTGTAGAAAATCTTCCTGGTAAGGACGCCATCTTCATTTATCACGATCAACTAGTTTGTTTCCAAATTTTATGAATATAGATTTCACGACATTCGTCATGTTTTATCGTTATCAATATTTTTGTTTATGTGCCTGCCAAATGCATGATATTAGTTGTAATATTTGTATTTAATTTACTTTATAAGCATTATTATTGAAAAATATTAGCGTTATGCACTTTTCCTACACATAAACTATAAGTGTGCCAAAGTTCATACTCCTCCGTCCGCGCAATTTTCGTAAAAAGTAATCCAAATTTCTTAGTTCACAAATTAATGCTATGATATAGGGACAGATAGCGGAAAGCTACTCCGTTTTATACTATGTAGTGATGAGTATTAAAATCCGTATTGTATTGTATTGTTTGGTTATAATTACGTAATCCAGATCAATTGGATTATGTATGTAGGAATTAAGCAAATGTGATCGGATTTGGTTTGCCAAATCTCGACTGTCGCGGCGCTATGTATGTTATATATGCTGTGGCTTATGCTTTGACTAATGATATATCTTCAGCCCGAATATTAATTGAGAAATTAATGCCAACATAATAGCTAGTAGCTCGTAAACGTCAGGGTCGGATTTGACAATAACTCTATTACTAGGTGTAAAAATTTTGCAACATTTAGTCTAAATTCGTACCCCAGCTTTACATATTATATCCATAAATTAAGCAAGTGGCCTAATACCCATAGGACATCGACCTACAATATCTATGATGTCTTTAGGTTGTGATTATCTCTTACTATTAGGGAAGCCGCGTGCTTGTTTGCTTGTTCAATCCTATCCTATTATTATTGTAAATGGGAAAATTTTTATGTTTGTTTGTTACTCCTACACGCAAAAACTGAAGAACCGATTTTAATGAAATTTGGCACACACATACAGGGTAACTTGAATTAGCACATAGGATAGTTTTTATACCAAAACAATGATCTTGTGTGACCACGCGGGCACCGCCTCGGGCAGTAGCTAGTCTCATATAAAAATAATAAAGACCTGTTTCGGCTATCAAACTGACAAACATCGAATTTACATTGTAGAAAGTAACCGATTGTACCCTAACTGCTAGTAAAAAAACCGAGTCACCAATATAGCTGACAGGAATATGGAAGTTAAAGTAGAAATAGACATTGGGCAAACCAAATCGTGGAACTGACAATAAAGTTCTCCAGTGGCAACAACTAACTGAACAAACTACTGAATAGGTTGTATATCAACTAAATGGATTATCGATATGGTCAAAATACGGTAAGTCGTAGGGATCTGGTAAATCAAATAAACGGTGAGTGATTGGGTATTGGTTAGTCTTTTAGAGATATTTTAGACGGTGAGAATAAATTGTTATTGCCGAGTCTATTAGGCTTCGGCCAATGGTCCATTTATAATATTAAAGATATGTTTTGGATATTAAATCTACATATAACGAGAATACAGGTGACCTATTTACATTGCAGAATCCCATTCCCCAGGCTGAGAGATTGCGGTGAAGGGACAATCTGGCGGCGAACAGACATTTGGTAAGTCGAGAATTTACTATTCAACCTCGAAGAGCTGTTTGGTGGCAAAGTTTAGTTTTGTTAATTAGCTAGCCACTTTGATAGCAAATGTAATAGGTAGCATATAAAATATTTAGTCTGTAACATATTTTAAATGCTTTGCACTTGTATAGTTTGTTTATTAGTTAGCCACTAATATACACTTAAAATGGTATACGTGGTTTGGTCAACAATAAAATATTAGGTCAATATATACTGGTAACATACTGAGCTTTGCGTTTGTATAGTCAATTAATGACCCTCCATATGCATTTGTTATTGTTTGGTTTTTATATCATAAATGAATCCTTAGTTTTAACCCTCTGCTATAAGTTTGACATGTCTGTGTTTTGTGAGTATGTGTGTTCGTTTGTTTGTGGTATCAAAACTTTAGAACACGTAGACTAATTTCAATGCGATTTTTTTGTTTGAAAGCTGAGCTTAGCGAGATTTTTTTTATGATAATGGAAGCCAAATAAGCAGACGGATTTCCTGGTGGTAAGAAATTCACGACGCCTAGAGACACCAAAGGTGGTAATGGTGCGTTGCCAACCTGAGGCCGCGATGTTAGGCCTCGAGCAAATGCGAGTTTACCCGCTACCTTGCCCTCCAAGCCGGAACAAATCATGACGTTATGGCTGCAGGAATAGGTAAGGCGGTAGTGCCAATCCGGGTGAGTCGCTGCGAAACTCTAACACCTAGTCAGATGTCACGGTGTTAGTGACGGTAAGCCTATGCTCGCCTTTTACAAGCTGCCTGGCAGGAAGGCAGATTCAAGGTCTATTCTGCAAAGGAGCCCGGACCAACACGGGGAGATTTTTTAATTATGTTAGATAATTATAAATAGAGAATATATATTAGAGAATTATTTAATTATATTGCAATATGTAGGTTATTGAAATAAAAAAAATGCATATCTGGACCATTGAACTGTCGTTTGAGGCCATACCAGGGAACCCATGACTATGAAACCGTTGCTGAATCACATTAGCTGGACTTAGGGATTGTGGTGAAAGAACAATCTGGTGGTGAACAGACATTTGGTAATTTGAGTATTTATTGTTCAACGTGGAAGAGCTGTGTAGTGTGATAAAGCTTAGTATAGCTAATTAACTAGTCCCTAATGTACATTTAATGGTACTAGTGGTCACCCATTGGTCGAAATTCGACCATAATAAATTTTAATTATAAGTTATTCACTATAAAATATTTTTGATAAGAACGCCATCTTCATTTATCAAGACCAACTACTTTGTTTTCAAACATTATGAATATAATGTATGAGTCATCTGTGATATTTAAAAGTTATCAATATTTTTATTTGGGGGTGTCAAATGTATGGTAGTATGTGTAATGTTATATTTATTGATTTAATGCGCTTTATAAGCATAATAATTATGGAAAAATACGTTCTGCACTTCTCGTACACAAAAACTATAAGTGTGCTAAATTTCATACTATTCCGTCCTAACAATTATCTTAAAAAGAGGTTCAAAGTTTTTGCTTACGTGTTAATATTATGGTATGTAATTTGATCGCAAATAAAAATTTTAGTCAGTTAAATATATCACATTGTAAGTGTATAGTTTGTATATAGTATTCCTAATTAAGAGTCACTTCTAACTTATCTTAACGCCAAGTACCTTACAAAGTTGGCAGAGAGTACCGAGTGCCAAATTTTACGTTTCTCATAAACTTGCCTAGATACCTTCACTTTCATTACTCTTTTCGTATAAACCCGTCGGTTTCAGAGACTCTTGACACCACCTTCGGATAAAACCCGATCAATTTGATCGTGGAATGTCAACATAGGTCTCCATAGGAACCTACTCAATTATATCTGTTTTATCAATCTTCAATCTGCCATTCTTTTCATATGACCGAACCAAAGGAATGCGTTTATATTTGTGATATTTATTATTAATCAATCCTGAATTGTTGATAATCTACTTACAAATTCTGTGTAAACTCACAAAAACACGTAAGTTGGTCAATGCTTAAAGATCTTAATATTAGTCAGACGTTATATTGACATTAGAATTATCTTCTAGTTTGAATACAGGTGATCCATATCCATAGTTACGAGAACTTTGGCGAATCATGTTAACAAGACTAAGGGATTAAGGTGCAGCTACAATCTGGCGCAGCACACGTACGTTTAATAAATAGTGAAGTTATTATTCAGACTTTGTCTTCGTAATAAACACACATTATAGTACTCTACGGTTTAAGTTGACATTATAGTAATTAAAAAAAGTATCTATACACCCGTATTCCCAAAGAGGAAGGCAGAGTTAACACCCGAATAATCCGGGCTTCTCTGCAAAATAAACCATCTGCCTTCATGTGCCAGACAGTTCGTAAAAGGCGAGCATAGGCTGACAGTCACTAACTGTGACATCTGACTAGGTGGTAGACTTTTGCAGCAACTCGCTCATATTGGTACCACCGCCTTACCTATTCCTGTTGCCGTAACGTCAGCGTTTGCTGCTGTCGTGTTTCGGTTTTGAATTAATTGTTCGAGTCCTGGGAAGGTTTAAAAGATATGGAATAGGGAAAAAGAAAACGAGGAAAAACAACTTTTTTATTTTTTCAATACAAACTGAACGAGTGGAACAAACATGGTGCGCTGGGACAGCTAGACTTCAATATAAATTAATTTAGAAGAGAAGGGAATTTTAAAAAGTGTTTTTATGAAAGTTGACGAATGTTTTTTCATGGAATCAATAAATATTTAATCATAGTTTGGTTTCCAAGATTACCCATAGAATTTTGTTTACTATTAGTACTTTACTTTACTTTATTAGTACACATAAAAAGTTATTGATAACTATCCGTTATCGAAGGTCTAGCTTTAGAAATTCGTGAGGACGATTTAGCATATTTGTAACGTATAGATAGAGAAATATCCCAATGTTTGTCATAAGTTTTTCATGACCATTTAATTATCATGTTGTGAGAATTCAGGTGACCCATTTACATTGCTACGAGAGCGTTGCTGAATCCCATTAGCCAGACTGAGGGATTAGGGTGCAGGGGCAATCTGGCAGCAAGCATACATTTGGTAAATGGAGAATTTATTATTCAGACTTTAGGAGCTGTGGTGTTGCAGTGTAGTTTTGAGGATTAGTAAGCCACTGTTAAACGTAAATCAAACTTCAAACACTTTGTTTTGCTTAGTACTTAGGAGTAGTACGTAGTTTGCTTAGTACGTAGGAGTGTAGTAGTTAATAGGTTAATGGATTAAGGAGCAGGGGCAATCTGACAGCAAACGTGTACTTTGTAAATCGAGAATTTGATATTTATATTCTAGCTGTCTTAATTATAGTATTCCAAGCGTGATAAGAACAGATGTTGCGGTGAATTGATAAATTAATAAAGTTTTTAAAATTTCTTAAATTATATTAGATAAATATAGTATGAGATGATAAAATGTTGGTCCGAGCTCGTCTGCAGAATAGACTATCCGCCTTCCTGCCAGACAGCTCGTAAAAGGCAAGCATAAGCTTATCGTTACTAATACCGTGACATCTGACTAGGTGAAACTGGCAAATAGGCTTAGTTCAGCAGCATTTGCAGTAAAAAAAAAATAAGAACATTAACAGATGGTGAAACGGCCGATTTTAGCTATTTTCATAGTTTAATGTCTTATGGGATACTTCTTTGGGGAAATTCTGCACACATAAATACCATATTTGTATTACAGAAAAGAGCTATTAGAGCTATTTATAATCTTAAAGTAAGGGATTCTCTCCGAGAAAAATTCAAAGAAATAAATATTTAAACTTCAGTTCTCAATACATTTATGAGAATTTAATGTATGTTAAAAAAAAAACTATGTATGTTTACAAAAAAACGTGATGTTCACGACATTAATACGAGGAATTAAAATAATCTAGCCGTATACAAAACTCATCTCCATAAAATTAGTAAATCCTTTTTGGGTCAATGTGTATTGGTATTAGAGATCTATCTTTAAATAAGTTTAAAAAATGTATAAAAGCAAA
>NJDC01007936.1:0-14197 GCA_002245475.1 Calephelis virginiensis | reverse complement strand
CGGTATTTTAATACAGAGTATAATGCCAAATTATATCTTGGAGTACTTTAGTCTCTGTTTATCAATAAGAAGGTTTCGGTGCATTTATGTCACAACCGCACCGATTTTCTTGGATTAATACTACTGCAATTGGTACACCTTTCGTCATTACGTTGATGCTTACACAAGTTTTGATGACGTTAACATCCTAACCGTAGGTTGGCAACGCGCCATATCCAAATTTAGTTTATATAGACTACTAGCTGCCTGTTCCAGCTTCGCTCAGATAGTTTTTTTTATTCATAAATTGAGATATAGACTATCCTATCTTTGAAGTTGGATCAAACTGCAGGCGGTTTGCAAATTTGATTGAAATCTGTTAAGTAGTTAAAAGAGTCCATCGCGGACAAACAACGTGACACGAAAGTTATATATATTAAGAAGATGTATCATACAATCAGAAATTTTATCTATATATCAGATTAGACGTCTGCATTGCTGGGTCTGGGTATTTATTAAATTTATTCTGATATCTAAATACAGTACTACTATTTAAATTATGCGCTTCGGCTTTACACTTTTTATACTTTATACTTTTATTTTTAAATTAGCTGACCTAATCTAAATTTAAGCGGAACGATTAATTATGTGTAATAACAACTCTATATAGATATCTTTAAAATTAACTCGAATTTCCGAAGCTTGACGAATATAGCAGCAGCGCATAATCTAAATAGTAATACTGTACCAAATAAGAATGTATAAGCGTCATTGACTAACACCCATAACACAAGAGTATAATCTGATTACTTTTGGGTTTGAGTCAGTATCTGTTATTTGTTAGTGGATATCATAATTATTATTTGCTATCTTATGCCATAAAATATGTCCTTAATAATAACACATAGAATTTTAATGCGAGCAACATTCTTAAGCAAAATTTTCCCCTTTATAATGCCTGCGCATAAAGTTGTTCTCGTTGCCATTAAAACAGGCATATTATTATGAACAATCCGCATTTATCTGCCCATTTTCATCTGGTGTGGAAGGCGGGATTGTAATAAAAAGTTAAAACGTTATTTACTTTGCAAAACTCGATATTAGGGTATTAGGAACGTTTATGGTAATCTCCGTATACAGCAGAAAATACGGAATAATTTTAATATACTTAAAAAATATTTTTTTATGTTATTATTACTTATGTTTTCTTTACTTACTTACCTTACCTCTGTGGCTTAGCGACACGATGTTGGACTTGACTTCTTGTGGTCTCGGGTTCGATCCTCGGTTTTTTTCATCTATCTAATTAAAGATACCGTTGCCTGGGATTAGATATATGCGCGGTTGGCGATAGGCTAGCCACCTATCACACTGTGGAATTTAAAGCCTTCGGCTACCGCTATCGTACGATACAGGCGTGAAGATACCTTACTCAAATGTAGTTTTATTTGAACTTCTACGTGGTTGTGTTATCGAAGCGTAGACATGTAACGACCCTGTTTACCTTTTTACCTGCGGTTGGTAAAATAAACTAGTAATATCCGTTCGTAGATCTCCATCTTCAGGGTTCAAAGGGTAAATACGGACTTTATTACTAAGCCTCCGCTGTCTGTCTGTCTGTCTCCAGCCTGTATCTCATAAACCGTGATAGCTAGAAAGCTGAAATTTACGCAAATGATGTATTTTCTGTCGCTATAAAAACAAATACTAAAAATTAAAAAAAATTGTCATTTTTACTGAGATAATTTTCTACATACATACATATCTTCACGATAAGTCCCTTATGAGGTAGGCAGAGAGTATCGAGTGTTAGACCTCACGATCCTAACACGTGACACCCTTTTCATACAAACACGCCGGTTTCGGAGACTCTTCGACACCACCCTCGGATAATATCCGATTGATCTGAACGTGAAATGTCAGCCTTGGTCTCTCCGAGTATCTACATCCATCCATATTCGCATTGTATTTCTGCTTTGTCAATCTTTCATCTGTCATTCTTTCCACATGACCGAACCAGCGAAGCATGCCCCTACGCA
Source organism: Calephelis virginiensis (assembly GCA_002245475.1). Lineage (NCBI taxonomy): Eukaryota > Metazoa > Arthropoda > Insecta > Lepidoptera > Riodinidae > Calephelis > Calephelis virginiensis. Next base: position 12,179 of record NJDC01007936.1, on the reverse strand, counting down.
TTTTAACACCAACCCCTTCTTTCAATCCCACTCTTTCTCGGATCTCACTGTTACGAATGCGGTATGAAAGGGCTGTTATGAATGTTACAAGTTTAATATAATATAAGTAGATCTATCTAGCCGCGGTTGAAAGGATATCCATTCATTACTTTACACCCTGTATTATATGCAACATGCACATATGTACGTCACAGTGCAATCTAAACATATGTTAAAATAACTCCGCGATTATAAATTCCTTAAAAAATTTCCTTGCCTAGTTCTTTTTCTTGCCTAGTCTAGACACAAAGTGTGTCCCTTATCTTAATCTATTGGGGAGCAGATCACTGAGTCTAGGGATTTAGAAATTAGGGGTCATTTAATAAGATATTTCAACGGACAGCGTTAACGGTTTTTTATCAATCGTTTATTTCCTTCGTTCTAATTTTGTAGTACATTGATTTTATGATATTGGAAGGCACACAAGCAGATGGATTTCCTTATGGTAAGAAATTCACATCGCCTAGATCTTCACGCCCATATCCCCGAAGAGGTAGGCTGAGGCAAAACTGGGGCACCCACGACTAGCCGAAGATACTAAGTCCCACAATGTGATAGGTGGCAAGCCTATCGCCAACCGGGCACATTTCCAATCCCGACCAACATTTTTTTATTAGAAAATTGGAAAAATCCAATTTTCTTTTTGTTGGCCGACCCGGGATTCGAACGCGAGACCTCATGCAGTCAAGTCCAACACCCGGACATTGGTTGTACCTCTGCCTACCTCTTCGGGGATATGGGCGTGAAGATTCCTTTTTTTTTAAATTAATGTAACAAAAATAAAAAGGTACATAACCTAAAGCTTATTAAGTACTGACAGAATTTCACTTAAGAGGGTATAAAGAGGGTTCTTCTAAAGAGGACTTTATCCTTTAATTTATTATACAGTTGCATCCAAATTGCCTTGTTGATGTTGACACATTTTATTAACCTTTCGTTTATTGCTACAACCATTTGTTAGATAAACCTGCAAAACACATTAAAATAATCGTAAATTAAAGCGGGTTGTCATTTAAAGTGTTAAAAACTGAGCATCATTGAGTAGTACAAGTTACATAAAGGCCACACACAGAGACATCAATTACCTTTTGATTATTTTCAACATTCTTAAGCAAAAAATCTTAAAAAAAGCCAGATTTTAAAATTATAATACAATGGCTTCAACTAGATTAAACTAATGTGATCGATTACAAATAAAAAAAAAACAATCATCTTAGACACGACACGACAACGTTTGTCGGCTCAGCTAGTCTATAGACTCCTATAAAAATAAATAGGATTGGAGTTTCTGTTCGTAATTATAAAATACCACTTTACATTCTTGTGAATATATTTATACAATAAATATACCAAAATAACATTTTTTTAATTTTTTGTCTATCTGTCTGTCCGTTTGTTTGGGCTTAACTTTGAAATGGCTTGACCATTTTGACAGGACTTTCAGTGTCAAGTAGCTTAATTTAAAAAATTCATGCTATTATATGTAATGTTTTATTTTTTGATTTTATGCAAAAATAAAACAATAAGCATTATTATTGAAAAATATTAGTTAGTAGTATTAGCACTTCTCCTACACATTAACTATATCCGTCTTATTAATAAACGTAGCGTAACGTAGGTGTAACATTAAGTTGATATTATAGTCAGTATCACAGTGAAATAAAGACTATAATACCAGGCTAAACCTTAGCGTAATTTACACCGTGTTTACGTGTGCCGATGTTCATAATCATTCGTCCGCTTTTTTTTTGTTTTGTCATGACTAATGTTTTGCCAACCTCGCGGTTTTTACAACTTCACAGGGCTTTGTGGGCTTAGCAGAGTGCTCAGCCCGAGACATCATTGTTCAGATGGATTGGACTCAGTCAGGACATCAGCTACAGGGGCTGTCTCCCGGGAGACCGTACGTCGACTTGATGCTCCGTTCTGGTTACTAGGTGGACTTGATGGAGGAATAGTGGCGGCTTGTCACTCGACGTTAGGCACCGAGACCGGCGGCGATGATATAGTGTAGGTGGTGTGTCCTGTGAGTTATTGTTGTTTGGGTTGGGAGGGATTCTTGCGTTAGCCGCGGTTATTGTATCCCGAGAATCCGATAACAAGTGACGGGGTCTCCTAAGTTTGGTGGGCACGTTCGCGGACGGTGTTTAGTCACACGCGGGTGCCAACACCGGGTTAGGGTAGGCAGCCGTTATTTTAAAGTAACATTCCGATAGCTCTTTGAAATTCTGCGCTATTTTGGGCAAATGTAGGTCGCTATGTAGGTCCACGTTGCGTACCTACCACGGACTACCGGTGGCAGTACGCATGAACCTATTCTGGACTACTTGTAGCTTTTTGAGGTCGGTCGGGTAGGTATGTACAAAGACTATACTTGCATAAGCTAATACAGGAGTAACACACGTTTTGTAAAGTGTCACTTTGTTACGAAGTGACATTTTACTATTTTTATTGATTAAGTAGAACAGACCGCTACGTACGAACTTAGCTATATTTGTGACACGTGATATGTGCGGTTTGAATGACATATGACTGTCTAGAATGACCAGTTGCCCAGGAGAGTGGCCGTGCTACGAAGGTTTCTGCCTATAAACTGACCGCTATGGCTGGTGGTGTAAAGAGCTGTATCGTCCGAGAAGAGGGCTTCGTGTACGCGCGGCAGTCGTGGTACGTCGTTCATGTACAGGCTGTATAGCAAAGGTGAGAGCACCGATCCTTGCAGCACTCCAGCCTCTAGGGGCCTCCAGCCTCCAGCCTCTACGGGTCTACTGCTAGATAGAGTACCTTCTACACGTAATCTGAATTTGCGATTCGACATGATGAGTACTAGTTTCGTATTTCGTAGAGCATTATAGATTAGGCCGTTGTGCCAGACCTTAACGCCTTGGCCACGTTGACATCTATTCAGGCCGTCTAATATGTGCTCCGTGAGGCGGTGCACTTGACTTGTACATGTAGGCAGCTCCGCGAAAACCAAATTGCTCATCCATTAACAAATGTTTCTCGGCTAAGACCGTCTCAAGGCGGGCAAGGATAAGACGCTCGTGTATTTTGCCGATTGAACTAATAAGACTGATCAGGCGGTAACTACTCGTGACGTTACGGGGTTTACCCGATTTGTGAATTCCTATGACAGGAGCTTCTTTCCACTCGTCAGGAATAGCACTGCCTACTGATCGGGCCCCGGGGCCTCCGTCCGTGCTATTTTCGTAAAAAGGGTATTAATATTATGAGACTAGATAACTATTTTGTTAAATTATTAGCAGACGAAGTCGTGGGCACAGCTAGTGTGAAACAACATTGACGACCAATTATCAAATATAATGCATAGCCTCTTAGGTAACAAAAAAGCTGTCTAGTCTCCCGGTCGTCGTTACTCTAGTGGGATGAAAAAGTCGAACAAACTTTGTAAGATGGAAACGGGGAAGATCAAAAGGTTGAATTCACACACGGCTTAACTTCTTAGTCAGTTACTGCAATATCTTTGATGTTTATCTTTACCTTTTTGAAGTATGTTGCTATCCTTATTATATTTTTATATTACAACTAGCTGACCTGGCAAACGTTTGGTTGTATATAGACTTCCTTCACATCATTCAGTTGATATAGAATGAGAATTGTATGAGGAGATAGCAAGGAAAGGCTACTTTTTTCTACGTGTAACAGCTAAATGAACTTAATATGCAAACCCAACTGCTGGCAACATAATATAATGACATCATAATCATAAGATGAAAAATGTCCAATAAGCTGTAACAATCCATAATGTACTAAATGCTATTTATCACATTTTAGAACAGTGAACTCCATGTGTCTAACAAAATTAAAATTATAAATATTGAGCAAAAACTCAATTTTTACAAAAATAATGGATATTGCTTATCATTCGAATATACAACTTCCTGATAATCTTAAATCAACTGCCTACAAAAAGATTTGGAATGAAGGTACTTGACTTGATATTAGAGAAAACATATTATAGTATTAGTTACTGTAAAAGTTTTAGTTACAGTAGGCATAAATAATAAAATATTTGTAATAATACTAATTTACTATAATTTCAGAAATCATGGTTGCCGAGGAGTATGTTTTAATAGTCGCCAGTGCCCACGGACATCTGCAACACAAAAAGATTTAACTCTTGCCTATGGGATGCCAGCTTTTTAAAAGTTTGATCCTGTTCCTAATAAACCTATTACGAAGCACTTTGAAAACACAATTTGAGGAAGACCATTCCAAATTCCATTTTCTAGGTGGTAGAGTTTAGCAGCGACTCGCCCGGATTAGTACCACCGCCTTACCTATTCCTGCCGCCATAACGTCATGACGTGTTCCGGTTCGGAGGGTAAGGTAGCTGGTAAACTTGCTTTTGCTCGAGGCCTAACATCCCGTCCTCAGGTTGGCAACTCACCATTACCACCTTTGGTGTCTCTAGGCGGCGTAAATTTCTTACCATCAGGAAATCCGTCTGCTTGTTTGACTTCCAATATCATAAAAAAAAAGTTTGATTGTTCGTATAAAGAATGTTCGTGGAAAGAGACGTCAGGTACCCAGGAATCAAGATAGTGTGGGTAGAAAGCGTCACTGCTGCGTGTAGTACGAGATCATTTTGATTTTTTTTTTCTTATTCTTTTTATGATATTTGGAGGCAAATAAGCAGACGGATTTCCTGATGGTAAGAAATTCACGCCACCTAGAGACACCAAAGGTGGTAACGGTGCGTTGCTAACCTGAGCCCGGGATCTTAGGCCTGAAGTATGTTTACCGACTATCTTACCCTACAAACCGGAACACGACAGCGTTGATGTTATGGTGGCAGGAATAGGTAAGGCGGTGGTACCAATCCGGGCAAGTCGCTGCAAAACTTGACCACCTAGTCAGATGTCATGGTATTGTTGACGGTAAGTCTATACTCGCCTTTTATGAGCTGCCTGGCAGGATAGCAGATGGTCTATTCTGCAAAGAAGCCCTATAATATTTTATTTTACCTAACTATTAATTAAGAATAACATAAAATTTTACAACGGACAAAATCTTGTAGCTAATAATTAAATAACCTTAGCACAGTTTATCTTTTAAAATGACATTAAAAAATAAAAAAAATTGTTGCTTTCCATAAATAAAGATTTTATGGTCGAAATTTCCAGAAGTTCAGGTACCGCAGTCATTAAATTTCTTTTACATAAAATATCAAAGGTTGACGCCTTATTATAATTTCTCTTGTCTGATATCATTCAAATTAATATTGTAGGCTTCTGAATTCGTCGCATTCGGCAGAGATTGTCTTTTATCACTTTATTACTTCTTCATTTTCAATATTTGTTTCCGTCATGAATATTTGGCTTTTCTAAAACTTTCCTAAAGTACTTTAGAATTTCCATAATGGCGTATATTTTTAAAATTTAAGTCCTGAAGTATATTATGAAGGAACATTTTTATGTATCAAAGTACAGGAAACTTTTTTATCTACTTTCAAGCAGCTCTTGCTTTAAATAACCGCTTCGAAGTTGAGTAAACTAACATTTTTTAGGCTGCTACATATTTTTTAATAATATTACCTGTAATAATATGATAGAATATTCAAATTAGTCAAGACTTTGTGAACTTTAACAATACCTATGAATAAGATACGGTAGATAATAATTATGCATAATTTAAACTAAAGCACGGCTGATAATATTTTTTAACTCTCGAAGGATAAGAGGGGTGTTACTTAAAGTTGTCCTATCTATTTGTGTTTGTGTATCTTTGTGTGTTATATGTGGCGTTGTAATTTTTGTTTCAATGTACCAATTTTGATGCGGATTTTTTCGGTTTGAGGCTGACGTGATAGAGATGTTTTTTTTGCATCATTACTTATATTTTATTATTAATAAAATTAAAAAAAATTAAATTAGTCAAGACATTGTAAACTTGAACAATAATTATTATTCATATATAGTTTATTAACTTTAGGTAATATTATGCGTAACTTTAACAAATGACACGGTTGATAATTATATTTATATTTTTAGTGTCTGTGGCGTTATAACTTATGATTGAATGAACCAATTTTGATGCGGATTTTTTTTGTTTTTAAGCTGACATGATAGAGATGGTTGTTAGCTACATTACATATAGGTGTTATATGGGCTTATTCAAAAGTTTAATTTCAGCATTATACATTATTTCATATGAACTTATTTTTATGATTCCATAATCATTGAGGATGATGATTTAGAGTTACTGCACCATTATGACACTCTTTGACTAAACGAGAAAAAGTATTAGGCAAAAGCAAAACATAATATAAAATACTAGATGTTAGTCTAGATTACGCCCGTGGATCTCTAGTCTGTCTCCTACAAGAAACAACAAAGATACTTTCGCGTTCGTATCATTAATATGGATTAATAAAAAAACGCCTCCTTTGGTCTGGCGGACCAGTGTTGGACAAGACTTCGTGAAGTTTTGGGTTCCATTCGCGGGTAGGGCAATAAAATTGAATTTGTTTTTCTTCGGCTAGTAGTGGGCACCCATGAATATTTTGGTAAAATGTAGATTCGGAAACAAATAGAATTTAATGGCAATTTATCTGTCGTAACACGCCGGTTTCGGAGACTCTTGACACCACCCTTGGATTATAGCTGAACAATTTAATCGTAGAATGTCAATCTTGGTTCCCCTGAGTACCAACATTTGTCTATATTCACGTTACATATCTGTTTTGTCAATCTATCATCTGTCATTCTCTCCACGTGACCTAACCAGCGGAGCACGCCTTTTCTCATTTTAATACCAACACATTGTTTCTATCCCAATATTATCGGATTTCACTGATGTAGTCCTTGAGCGAGTTTGAATGAAAAGGGTAAGTAATGTAGAGGAATCCATTGATATTTGGTACTCCATACTCTTCGCTTACCCTGTAAGGGATTTATCGTGAAGGTATGTATTTGTCGTAACGATGTCTTTAGGGCCCTCAACATACAACCGCGTTATGGCGCCGCGGCGTCATAGACGTTTCGCTGCCATGTATAATCGTGAGAAAGTTATTGTTTATTTGTAATTAAAAGATATTATTACTCTGTTAAAAATAAATAAATAGTGTCGTGCTGCAACAATCGGCAGTGACGCTACTGGCGATTCTAGCGGCACGGTGCCGCAACGTGGTTATGTGTTTCGATCCTTAAGGTGTAACTAATTTTAGAAGCTAAATATCTCTCATACTTTGTTTTATACAGTACAAAAGTTTCTTTATTGTAATTTGGAGTCGGCAAATGAAACTTGATATGGGGTGTAACTAATAGGGTTTTCATGTAAATTGCTACAGTTGTTGAAATGAATTTAATACTTACCATCATATAACTTTATAGTTTGGAATATATTATTTGTTCATAAACTTAATTGCTCGGTCCTTAGCGACCATCCATATTAATATAAATGCAAAAATGTTTTTGTTTGTCTTTCTCTCACTTCGCAACTAAGCGACGATAAAATTTTAGTGTTTTCGGATGTAGCAAGGAGGTTTGATTAATACGTACATAGGGTTTCACATAAAACCTTTAGGAATCTAGAGCGTGGTGGCCATACGCACTGTATAGCTTCGCCGAATAGCTTTGCCACATAATGTGTTAGGAAACTTATCGCCAAACGGTCATGTGTCGAATGCAGCGTTGTTTTTGCTAAAACTTGAAAAACACATTTTGAGGTATTTTCACGCTCATATTTTCGAAGAGGTAGGCAGAGGCGCAACCAGAGCACCCACGAATAGCCGAAGATACTAAGTCGCACAATGTGATAGGTGGCAAGTCTATCGCCAACCGGGCACACATCCAATCCTGAGCTACATTTTTTTTATTAGAAAATTGGAAAAACCACATTTTCTGTTGGTTGAACAATCCGGGATTCGAACCCGGGACCTCATAAAGTCAACAGTCACAGAGGCGATATTATTATTATTTATTATTAAATTAAAAAAAAAACACATTTTGAGTTACCCAAGAATCGAACTTAGGATCTTACGAAGTCAAGTCCTACAACGGACCACAAGACTACGAAGGCACATACGAAGGCCTACACCACAGAGATGTAATTGAATGAGGATTTTTTATAAATCGATTTTTATAGAGATTTTTACTTAAAGCCTTAAAAGTTTGCATACAATGGGAAGTAAAATATAATGTTCCGATTTCAGAGATGACGCACACAGCGTATAGCTATTTTCCAATCTCTTTGCGATAATCCGCCCTAAATCGTAATTCAGACGCGATAAGCGCCTATTCAATCAAAGCTACGATTTGCTGGAACGATACCACATTGAAGTCGGAATATTATTGTCGAAGTCGTACAAAATCGTCTTACTCAAAATATTAACCTCTACATCCATATATATAGTACAGATATTGCAAGTAACTGACAAAAAATAAAGTATTCTTAAAACAAAAAAAAAATGTTTTTTATTACATTGGAAGGCAAACAAGTAGACGGGTTTCCTGCTGGTGAGGAATTCACGCCGTTTAAAAACACCAAAGGCGGTAGTGATGCGTTGCCAATCTTTGGATTTTTTCCTAAAGGAGAAGATTCATGGACCTATTTGATCAGGTTTTCACTCCATGAAATGTTTGCTTATTTAAGAGTCTAGCAAAGCATAACATAGAACACAAGCTGGATTGTAGGTTTTTTAATTTTTAAGGTTTTTAGAAGGTTTACTGGTTAATTAATGATATCAAATTGACATAATTAAAGTATCTAAATCTACTGCTTAATTAATGATAGCAAATTAAAATATCTAAATCTACTGATTAATTAATGATAGCAAATTGACATAATTAAACGCACTTAACCGATTTTAATTTCAATATTATATATCATCTAACGATAAATATGAATAACCTATCTAAGATAAGAGATGTGGCTTACCAGGCAACCACTGTTATTTATTATTATTTAATACAAATATCTTAGCAACAAAACAAGCAGGCCATATATAGGCCTATAGATAGGTTATTATTTATGACCTTAAGTGAATAATTAGATACACTTACAACTCAAAAGACACTAATTAATTATTAAACTATATTATGTAATTAAGTATTTAATTACTAATTAATTAAATTGCCATTAATTTTTTACTATCTTCAAGATATACTCCAAGAAAAAGGAATTATTTAAATTATATTACTTTGAACAACATGTGTAGTCTAACATAAAATAAAATGTGTCTTGAGAAACTCCATTTTTGTACATTGAAAATGTTTTAATTGTAAACTGTAACTGAGATGCAAACATAAACAAATGATTACTGTATAAGTAGATTCCCGCGTTATTTCCATACTGGCACACTGATTTATCTACACATATCTTCACGCCGGCAAGTAAGCAGTGAGTATGAAATGCCAAGTGACACAATTTCTACATACCTGATCAGCTTTCTTTACGAAAATTGATAGAAGTAGGCGTTATTTTGCAGAAATACATACTTAAATCTAGATAAAATTATTTAATTTGCAATTTTCCGCCAAAAAAGTATACGTATTACTGTATGACAAAACAGGCAAAATAGTGCGCTAAGAATGAATTGGACTTACCGGAAGCTAAAACTTTCAAATATATCCAGCTGCACTCAACACACACCACTAAACTGTTTTATCAGCACCAACTTACATACACTACTAAAAACTCAACGTACGTTTCGCTTCGTGACCGAAGCATCATCAGGAGCATATTTTACATTAAGCACTCTTTTCATACAAACGCACCTGTTTCGCAACTCTTGACACTAGTTTATTTAAATAAAGATTATGTAAAATTAACAAGACTTGTCAGAATCGACAACGCAATTAAGATGATTGCTAATGAATTAGCGAAATAGACCCCCGGGAGAGCTTATAATACCCGCCTTATTTATTCTTCTATTAAAGTACGTATTATGTCCTTGTTAAAGTTTTATTACATTCAGCCTTATCGCCATTTCACTGATTAAAAAACTTGAGTAATTATGCGTAAATTATGAATAATTTAAAGAACGGAGAATATATCATTTTTATGTTCTAACTTAAGAGAGTCCAAAAGATTTATTTGTTTATAAATTTCTTGTAAGCGATAGTACAACAAAATAATAGAAGATGTAATTAAAGTATTAAGTTAAAAAGTTATTAAGTCGTACTTCAATTTTATTTCTTAATAAAATTGAAACAACGAACACGATATCTGCAGATACTTGCTTGGGCTATTTTCTATAAATTCTAGAAAAAACTTTTCGCTTCAGACAGGATTTAAACAGGTAACCATTCGTCTCAAGCTGACGAATGCTCTAACCATTTGAGCTACTGAGGATTCAAGTCCCGTGTCGAAATGCCAATGCGTGGGCAACCACAGAGCAAGGGCTAACATAAAAATACCTTGAGAAAAACAAAAGTTATGGCCATTATAAATGTTAATTTCATTTGTAACAATGAACTTATTTAGGTGGGTACTCAGGGCTGTATATCTATAGGACAACTGCCCGCGTTAACGGGTAAGAAAGTAATTAAAAATTTCGCCACGGGACCTGAATTCTCAGTAGCTCAAATAGCTAGAGCATTCGTCAGCTTGAGACGAAAGGTTATAGGTTGAAATCCAGTATGGGGCAATTTTTTTCTTTCTTTAAAATTTATACCATACCCAAGCACAGTTCAAGTGCTAAATTAAATACACCTTAAGATTAAATATATTAAGGTTATAAAATATTATTATATAATATATATTACATATATAATAAATTGCTTAGTGTGTTATATATTACTATAGAATTTTTAATCCAAATATTTCATGTGTAGCAACTACATACCTTATGTGAAATAAACAATTCATTTAAATTTAACAAACGAACCCGTATAAAAACTTTAGGATAACCGTTAGTAAAGCCTTTTAGTAATACAAAACTTTTTGTAAATTGCTTAGAGGGCTGATATTTCAGCCATACAACAAAGTTTAATTAAGAGATTTTAATTATTTTCCACGAGTTATAAAAGTTACACCGCAGCCACACTTTAATGGGAGGACAACGAGTATGTATCTAAACACGCGGTAGTCTGTTAAGCAAAGTTTAAACAAAAGATCTGGCGAGGCTGGGCAGTAAAATTTAACAAACGAACAGCTACCTCGAATTTCTATACCGATATTAAGGGCGTCCACTAGGTCAAATAGGTACAGAAAGTCACACATCAAGTTAATAGCTAAAAGTAATTTTAAACTTGATATGTTGACTTCTACACAGGGAACAGGCACTCGAGCGTGCAAGCAAAGCCTACGTAGTTATATCTTTAAGCAATATTATTTTAATGGTGTTGTGTAACTATGAACAAACGTCACTTTATTATGATAGCAATAAGGTTACGTTTTTGCGTTGACTAATTGTATTATTTAAGAAACAACTGAAGATATCATAAAAGGCAACTTAAACGAGAAACTTAAGTTATTTAAGTATTTGTTTCTCGTCGCATACATTAAAATGGTTCATTTGACCAACAAGATCACAGATTAACCCTTTTATTTGCACCAAGGGCGACCTCCATACGTTTTCGTCAAAGCCAGTATTAGACCACTTTCATGTATTAGTTGAAACTGAATCAAGTGGAAACAACTTTGTTGCTTTTTTATCACAATATCCGGTTGCAAGGAATCCGCGGAAATTAGTGGCGCAACTTGGCCGGTTAGGACTGCCAAACATGATTCAACAACAACAAGAAACGTAATAAACATTCTAAATGTATATTTTTTTTATTTTTGTGTTTATCATTTTTCTTTATATTATTAGTTTGTTCGCGAACAGCCTTACCAAAAGTAAATTTTTATTAACTTAATTTCCGCTACTAAAAATTTCTTCTCTAATGATAAAAGCAAAATTAACCTAAATAAAAATAACTTGAAATTACGATATAACCTCTATTCATAAGTGTATGTAAGCTTTGATCATGAATTGGTACAGGTGCGTTTGACGAAATCGTTACATGTCTCAATTTTTTCAATTTGGATATCCAATTTATGTGATTGACAGCCTGAAAGACTGTTATGTTAGTGACATATTTTGACAGTGACATTATTAAATTTCACGCAGAAGAGGATGTGGTACAAAGAATATAACTAACGGCCAATGTTAATAATGTATCTCAATCTAA
>NJDC01007934.1:3692-18802 GCA_002245475.1 Calephelis virginiensis | reverse complement strand
TCGTTGAACCAATTTTTGACGGTCGCCATCGAAGGAGAAGAGTCACCGTACACAGCTTCCAACAATCTAATCACCGAACGATATTGTTCTTTTTCCATTTTTGCAAAACCGACCGACACGTTCGCTTCCAAAGGCTGTCAAAACAAAACAAATTAAGGGAAAAGACTGAAAACTACTTGATAGACTTCAAAAAGTATTTACTGCACGATAATAAAACTCTTTCGTAACAACAACGCCATGGGGCGATGAGGCTAAGTAATTATTGAAGGCCCTTCGTAAATAGGGGATCTAAAAATAAATCTTATACAATTATTTTGTGTGAGCTATCAAATCAAAAGGCTTAATTAAAGCATTTCAAATTCGTATTTTTAAATTTTCTACTGAACATTGTTTTTGAATAACAGACAAAAAGAAATTGTATTTAATATTTTATATTTATTGTTTTTAATATATTACGTTTTATTACATTTCTATTCTCTGATCGAAAATTAACTGCAGGTTTGAACTCCTTGCAGACACTTACGTGTAATGGTTCTATCTACTTAGTCAGGTCATAAGTTCTGTCACATTAAAATGGGTGATTATTAAATAATAATCACCCTTTTTTTTAAATAATCACTTATTTATTAAAATAAATCTGAATAAAAGGTGCCTTCTTATGTTAATTACGTTTACTCAAAATGAGCCCCCCATATTCAATATAGAACTATATAATAATATATATAGATATATATAAGAATATATATTCAATATAGAACTTAACAACTACAGCTGCTCGCACGTGGTTCATGTCAATATAGGCGTCTGCTTTGATCAGGGATGCCTCGAGTACTAAAATTTGTATATGGTTTTGAGCAGGCCTTCTGCTTCAAGTGTTGCCATATTTTGTAATCCAACGGATTCAAGTCTGGACTGAATGAGGGTCAGTCTTCATGGCGGATGAAGTCAATTTCATGTGCAGTCAGCCAGTCTTGCGTGGTTCTGGCTCAATGGGCTGGCGCAAAATCTTGTTGGAATACCCAGGGCCTGCTATTAAACATGATACGAGAAACAGGTTCCACAAGGTCCGTGAGCACTGTGTTTTTAATATACGCAATCAAACAATCGCATTCGCTTTTACGCCTTTCTTACAAAATCGTATCACAGTTAAGTCTCAATATGAGACTTCTAACCAAACTATGACTGCGGAAAGAAAATGGCCTCGCTGGACACGCGGAATACGGTGGGTTGTTTTTTGTTGTAGCTCGTCTCCATTGTAAATTTTTTTTCGTCTGGAAAAAGAGTTTGACAGTGCTTTTTTCCTTTAACAAAACGCGAGATCTCTTCAATCTCATGTCTATTAGGTGCGCATTCATGCGATGTCTAATTTTTTTGCAATAAGCTTGAAGTCCTGAGCCTTTATTCGACACCCTTTTCACCGTGGTTTTGCTTAACCCCATTTGAAGGGCTAACAGTTTTGCTTGCGGATGGGAATCTTTGAATTCGCGCCTCCACAGCTTTTACCATTGTTAGTATCCTAGCAGAGCAAAGTCTACTGCTTTTTTCTGTCTTCTAAACTTGAATCTTCATTATGTCGTTTGATAGTTCGATCAATCAATCTTCTATTCTATTCTATCTTTAGTAAATGGCTTCCAGTTGCCTCTTAGCAACCGACTTTGCCACAATGAATTTTCTTTACCCTGTTTTTTAATCTCAGAGACTGAATTGACATACTATTATGTAAATGTAAATTTTACAAATAATGATACTTGTGGCTTTGTTGTAGTGTTGTCCTTTGATGCCGATTTTAAACGTAAATTAATATCGGTTTTGCAGAGAATGAAAAATGTAAATTTATTTGATGAAGGATCAAATAAACCCTAAACTTGTTAATCATTTTAAACTGACTTCAACAAGAGAACGTTACTTCAAAGTTTATTTTTTTGAAGTAAGTTGAGATGGTCCCACTGCCACCAAGTCTAGGCCTGCTTATGGGAACGAATGGGGATCGAGGAACATACTTGGTTTTTGGTGTAATTAAACGATATTATATTGAAAACGAAGTCAGTTTCTACAATTTCCTGAGCTGTAAATTATGTCTACCTTTTATCCGTCAATTATTGAAGTATTGAAAAGCGTCCGATGTGCCTGTCGTGTGCAAGTTATCAGTTAGTAGACTGCATTCCACGAAGGTTGAAAAACTAACTCCAGAAACTGTTTCTGCTCGACCTTCGTGGAGTGCAGTGGCATTCTCCTGACGATGCGCTAGATTTTGATTTACACATTTAATGCCCATTGTTTACAAGAACACAACTTGCCTCGTTAAAAGTACTGAACAAAGTGCCCCTTAAATTTGGTTGGCATGACAGTATTGCAATACTAATTATTTCAAAATCCTCAAGTCATCATCAATTATTATAAAAATATTCACAACAATATTTGAAACTACCATCATATCATTTTTTACACAATATTCCAAAGCCACTGCTTTACTGTAAAACTTTGTTACCATACTCGTATCAAAGCAAATGTCAATGATGGAATGTTAGATTCATATACAGATCTATTGGTTCCTCGCAAGGTGAACGCTGAACAAAGGGACGTTGGATGAAATAAGAATGGTTAGGATTAAGGCTAGAAGCTGGCAAGCATATAGACAAAATTCATTTAGTTAAACACAAGAAACCAATAAAACAGTACAAAATTTTGATTGTTTTCCATTAAGTTGTAGTTTTTGCATTCTATTAACCTGGATTTTAACTTCTTCTTCTTTCTAGCTTCTCTTATTCTTATTCTTATTAGCAACATGGATTCATACGAAAAAATACTTCTTTTTGTGCAATTAGTAAAAGGTTTTTAAGTACTTTTAAGTGTTAAGATAGCGAACAGGTACACGCTCTCCTGGTGTACGAGATAACACTGTCCTATAGACACCATAGATTTTGTAGGTGTATTACGCCTCGCGGTCATGTGGTCGAGGTGTTAGACCAATTATTATTATGCAAGTCTATAGCACTGGCACTGGGTAAAATTTTACGTCATATAATACAAGGTACGAGAGGAAGCAGCGAGCGATCGGAACGGACCGCTTCAAGCGGTTCGTTTGCACTCGCAGTTAAAAATGCAGCCGGCCTGCCAACCGCAGTTTTACCGTACAGTAAATACGAGGCTGCTCCACTCACCGCACACAAACCGCTTGGAGCAGTCCGATCCGACTGTACGTCGCTTCCTCTCTCTGCGCCCCGCCTCTCTCAGTACCTGCGTATTGATAAAAGTAAATTGCATAAGCAATATAAATACATAGCAATCCTGTGAATGGAGTTGAATGTACTTATTCGACGTTTTTTTTATTTTTCTTTTTAATAAAGTAAGTACCAAAAAATAGTACCTAATGCCTTTCATTTCATCACTTAAAAAAGTCGAAATATCTTTCTATCTTCTCAGTAATCTCTCCTGGGCCCAATTCTATTCATAAAATGCATTTAATAAAATGAGTGCCCGCAATCATATATTCAGTATTTCTATGGAGTTTAAATTTGTACTTAAAAATCTGAATTGTATACTAAAACCCCTAGATTTATCACACTCTTATCAAAAAGTAAGTTTATCATTTTATTGATTGGGGAACACAAATAATGAAATTTAATTTTAATGACAGATATAACTCGTATCTGATTTATTTCATTTATTTCACAGGAGGCGAGTCGATCTTTGTCCAATTTAACTAAATAAAAATGCTTATTTCGTATTTTTTTAATGTGAAAAATCGTATTGTATTGCACTGAATTAACAAAAACAGCGGCTTTAAAAAATGTAAAAAATATTTTTGAATGTCAAAAAAACACCTCCCACCATTGTGTGACATCATAAAACACGATGTAGAGATGTAGAGACGAGAGAAGTTAGGTAACTTCGAATGGAAAACTTCATTTATTAATTGATAACCAATTTCGTTGTCTGAAATATAAAAATAATAAATAACTAATAATAATAATAAATACCAATTGAAATTAAGGAAGTCTAAAACAACTAAAACGACTTCGAAGAATAAAATCATTTCAAAATTAAACAAAAAACGACACTCGTTCGTTTGAACTTTTAACTTAAACATTTAAGAAACTAAGCAGAGTTATCGTTACCACTTTAATACGTATTCTTTAACAACTTATTGAAAAATGAATAATGATTGGTATTTACAACAATTAAACGGCAACCTTTTTGGTTATATAGTTAAATACAGTATCAATCATTGTTTTAACTTTTATATGTATGTATTATAAACAACTAGCAAAACAAAAGATTATCAGAAACAATAAGTCTTACTTTTCATTTGACTTAAATCTTAAAAAAACAAAGGTAATTTAAGTTTACGTAGTTTTAAGATTCGTAATTCGGTGATCCGCAAGAGAACGAGAGTAACCGACGTAGTTCATAGAGTTAGCAAGCTGAAGTGGCAATGGGCAGGCCACATTGCTCGCAGTACCGACAACCGCTGGAGAAGAAAGGTTCTCGAGTGGCGGCACCGCACAGGAGGACGTAGTGTTGGACGACCTTCCACTTGGTGGACTGATGATCTGGTCAAAGTCGCGGGGAGTCGCTGTATGCTAGCGGCTGGTGACCGTGACTTGTGGTGCTTTTTGGGGGAGGCCTATGTCCACCAGTGGACGTCCTGAGTTTTAAATTTTTATAATTTTACACATTCACATGTGTTGTGACTGTTTTGTGGACGATTTTAAATTATAAAAACTATGAATTTTCTCTTCATATAGTAGATTCATATCAATTATATTATAGTTATCATGTTTACGTCAATACGAAAAATTGGTATTTTGGGTTTATTATAGGTGTTAAGGGTTTTTGTAGGTATTAAACACTGATATTAATACGTAAAAATAACTTAATAGATATTGGATTAAATTTAAAAAACTCCCAAATCCAGAGACACAGATATCTACATATTCATCAAGCACTACACAAGGTTGACGTTGGTCTATGGAGAGAAAATAAGAATTGTAAGAATAAATAAACAAATATACAAAAACTACTATTTTGTTGTCACAATATCCCCATTGCACATCTTGCATTTAAATATTACTGAAATCGACTGTTTTCTTAAATTCGTCGATTTTGCTGTAACTGATAAATTGTAATTGTTAACTCACTTAGGTTTTGTCCGAGGGTAGTGTCAAGAGACTACTAATCCGGCGTCTTTGTATAAAAAGGTTAAATAATATGAAGGAAGCTGGGCAATTCTGCAAGGATCGTTACATCGTTGTCGCCTCTGTGGTCTAGCGGTCCGGGTGTTGGACTTGACTGCATGAGGTCCCGGGTTCGAATCCCGGGTCGGCCAACAAAAAGAAAATTGAATTTTTCCAATTTTCTAATAAAAAAATGTTGGTCGGGATTGGAAATGTGCCCGGTTGGCGATAGGTTGCATAACATTTAGTATGTATATTTTAACAAATAGATAACCTGTTGTATAAAGTACTTAAACGACTAAGCCAACTAATGCTGGCTTTTCGACTTTGTTATAACTTCTTAAACTCAATCACGATTCTATTATGAATATAAAAGTTCAAAAAATATTTCATAAAACTTGGGTTTTAAAATATATTGAAGAACCAGAATAAAATATACTTTTAAAAAAAAAGTTACTACGGAAATAAATTATTCATCTTTGATTTGTTATTAAGGGTCAATGTTTGGCCGGACAAAGTTGGCCGGATGGACTACTAGTTGATCCGGCGAATAACATTACTACAAACATGTGGTCTAGCGGTTCAGTAGTTGGACTTGACTGCATGAGGTCCAGGGTTCGAATCCCGGGTTGGGTAACAAAAAGAAAATTTGGTTTATCCGGTTTTCTAATAAAAAAAATGTTGCTCGGGATTGGATATGTGCCCGATTGGCGCTAAACTTGCCACCTATCACATTGTGGGACTTAGTGTCTTCGGCTAGTCGTGGGTGCCCTGGTTGTACTTCTGCCTACCTCTTCGGGGATATGGGCGTGAAGATACTTTTTTCGTTACATTTAGCGCTCGATACTCTGTGCAATGGACTTGGCGTGAAGATATATATGCATGTATGTGTAGAATCACTGCAAATATGCCCTAGATAGGCATTTGAGTAGTCTCATCATGGGATAAGTTTCAATGTTGTTCATAAAAAATAAACATCGAAATTTTATTCATAATAGCAATTTAGATCTAATCAAATCAATCAGTTTCCGTAATGTACATCTCCACTCAGATACAGACATTAATCTTTAAATCTTGATGTACACTTTCACCAACTCTATTCTTCATGAAAATTTCCGTTCGTTTTGGTTCAACCGCCGCACTGTACTGCTGCGGCTGGACAAAAATGTATGCGATCGCTGCGTTTGGGGTGTTGTTATTAGGTCTCCTTTATATTCTTATGGCCCGAACGCATGGAATATCAGGATATCAGGTTTTTTACGACTGTGAAAAATAAATAAGAACCTGTGAAACGGAACGAACGGATAAAAGAAAAGCATTTAGGTTTCCGAATACGGCTTCATGATTAGGAAATCTAATCAGGAAACCGTATGTTTGCGCCCGACCTAACAGAGCGAAATTTTATTTTCAGATAACAAATGTAGCTTTGACAAATAATATCTTAATAACAAACATTTCTCAAGTAATCAATTCTTGCCATACACTCCGGAATCAGGGAACTAAATTGTTTCAACAATATCATTATCTACGTCATACAAAACATCTCGTCAAATGGTTAACAATTACAAAATGTAAAAAGACTATATTTCTAAAAAGTACTAACGAACGAGTACATTTCATTATTTTAATAAAACAACAATGAAACTCTTGTAATCAAAACAACAAAATATTATACTGTTACAAAAGACAATAAAAATGAATGACATTATTCATTTTCTAATTAAGTATGGATATATATTGTTCAAATATACCGATGCTTATGTAATATTGTCAGATCAGTTAGCGAGTTAGATTTACTTTGCAAATACCTAATTCAACTTTTTTATAATAGATAGAGACATAATACGGACATAAATTATTCATTGTCTTAAGTTATTTAGTTCTTTTTGACAACCAAGTATTCTGTAATCCTGTTCCTTTTTCCTACAATAATATTCAAATACAATTCTTACAATTTTATAAAACGTACGTAATATGTTTACGCGATGTACATTACAAATTAGCCAAAGAGATAGATATAGATTTCCAAGTGTCACAATTCCTGTGCACCTACCTAGCCCTCTCCACATTCGGTACTCTTTTCAAACAAACACATTGGGTTTGGAGACTCTTCACCCCACCGTCGCATAGAACCAGAGCGATTCGATTGTGTAATGTCAACCTAAATTTCTTTTGATCCCACTCTCTCTTTTTCGCTTATCTCACTGTTGTTACTAATACGACCAGCGAGCACAACACCACAAATTATGCTTAGCGTTTGCATGGCCACCGCACTGATCCTACTCTTACGCTTGTTGTGACATACCCAACTCTGGCTTCCATAAAATAACGACTTGATTAAGACATAATTAAGAAAAGCGTATCTAGCTCTTGATTTAAAACCTCGCTTTGAAGTAGTTTATGCAGAAATGTTGCTTACACATACTGTCTTTTTACATAGCAATGAAACCTTGCAACCTTGCTGAAAGCACTTCCAGGGTATACAGTTTCACTCGACTGTTCCAGCACTGCATTGTCCAACAAAGTCTTACATCCGTTCTGGCTGCGTTTCTTTCAAATTACTTTGGTTTTCTTCATTTTCATTCATTGATTGTCTTTTGAGACATTTATCAAGAAAAACGAGTGTGCTTACAACACACAACTCTGTTTAACGCCATTGTTAACATCAAACGGGTGTTGGACTTGACTGCATGAGGTCCCGGGTTCGAATCCCGGGTCGGCCAACAAAAAGAAAATTGGATTTTTCCAATTTTCTTATTTCAAAAAAATGTTGGTCGGGATTGGCAATGTGCCCGGTTGGCGATACGCTTGCTACCTATCACATTGTGGGACTTAGTATCTTCGGCTAGTCGTGGGTGCCTTGGTTGTACCTCTGCCTACCGCTTCGGGGATATGGGCGTGAAGATACTTTGTTAACATCAAACCATGCATTAAAACTAAGGCGATTATTTGCCATCCATCCGTACTCATGCTTTACAGTCTAAATAAATATGCTGCGCATTACATATAGCCCACACACAACACAGTTTCTTACGTACAACATTATCAAACACTTTTTCGAGATCTACAAAACAACAGAAAAGCCTGTAACACACAGACAGATGTTTCTCAGCGATGTTGCAAAGCAAAAATGCCTAATCCATGCAGCTTCTTTTATACCTGAAAGTGCCCTGAGCCTGCATTCTGTGTATCCTCCTTTCAACTATGATTAAACAAATAACAGATCCTGGTTTAAATATTTTTTAATTAAAAGCGATGCTACTAAAATGCGAATTCAGGGTTCGTGTAGTTCTTTAACTATCAAAACTAAAAGCAAAGTATTACTATCCAGGCTTACTTAGGGCAGCTAGCTTTGTTAGTTCGCCGCCTCATTAATGGAGGGGTTCACGAACATGCCGAAACATATTGAAAATTAACCAAGCAATTCAGTTCAATCTTATCATAAACTAGATGCAAACCAAGGCCACTGTTAGATTATAATCTATGTTCAATACATTTTCAATTGAATTCAGTTTGATCAAAGATGTAAGTGGACATTAGTTACATTAAAAACAAAGTACTAAAATAATTTTATTAAATCACAAAAGGAAAAGTACTAAATTAGTAATACGTATCTTTACTAATTTAGTACTTTTCCTTGATTTTTAATCTTCTGCCATTCGACCTACGTAACGTATTTTCGATTTAAAGTTCGTTAAAGAATAAATGAACAAAGAAATAAAATGGAGATCCTAAATAGGCTTACATAAAATCGCAAAGTACGTAACGTTTTAGCATCTCATCATTCTGATTGAAGAACAGGATTCAATGCGAAATGATACGTACCGAAATATAAAAGATTTGGTAATTGAATCCTCCGCTGTATGGAAAAATATATATGTAGATTACAGTACTTGGAGGAGATAACAGGCGTAGTATACTAAGGTTTTACACTTCGTCGATGGGTGCCAATCCGAGTAATATTATTATGGAAATGCAGCCAATTTCAATAAAAGCGTTCGCCGCCAAGACATTTTCTTTTAGGTATAAATCTGGTAGACATGTGACGGTTAGAAAGACACGGGTCTAAATTTGTAGCTCATATCTTTTCTCGCTTTCTCTTCATTTCGAATTTATGGCTGAATAAAAGGACGAAGTGAGGTCTTTATATTAGTTTATATCACTTTAAATTGTTTTTCTTAAAAACCCTTTTTGTATTGGAAATAAAGGGGATTGCCATCAATCGTGCTATTGGTAGTATGGACAACACTTGGAATTGGAATGGTTATAAAAAATGTGTATGTTGTTGTATTTTTTTAAGGTGACCAAGATTCACTTTTTTAAGAAATGATTGAGGCGCCTTACTTATAGCGAAGATAATAAGACGGTAGATATCTATTATAAACGACGTGTGTTACAATTTTTGGTTTAATAAAAGAACCCATCTGTTTACCATCCTAAAATATTTCTGAAAAACTTGTTTGCTTTCCAATATTGTAAAAATTATTTCACAAACCATTGATACAAATTTTAACGAACTTTAAAAATGTAACCTAAAATAGCGTGGCTGTGAGCTTGCATTACATAAATGAATGCTCAATGAAGAACGAATAGTTCTGTATAGGTGTATTAGTTCAAGCGTGCTACTGCATAAAAAGCTCTTACTGCATAGCTTCGCGTTTCAATATTTGCATTCCATTTCTGGTTACAATTTCAACGGTCGGTACGAAGGCAATTCTTGGCAAGTTTTCTTCTTGTTTCCTGTCTTCTATAAAAGGTATAAAATACTAGTTTCGTTTGATTGTGTTCGTTGAAAATAAACAAGTAACAATATGAAGTGAAAACTAGCTCAAAAATAGACTCACACTATTTTTAACCACCGACGCAAAACGAGGGGTTTTTAAGGTATACGTGTCTGTGTGTCTCTCTCTCTGTGGACATGCATGTCTGTGTATGTGCGCGTGTGTGTGTGTGTGTATCTGTGGTATTACATTTCTTCAGCGGAAGGGCGCGTATAATGCGTTTTTTTATGGTTCTTAGCTATAGTATATGGAGATATGTCCAGACGTTCAAGGTCATCAGCTCATTTGTAAGCATCGGAATGGATACCAGACCCATTATGGGTATTTATTTTACTTTTGGGCATATAGAACTGTTTAAACACTAACAAATTCAGGTGCCACTGAGCTGGTCTGATAATAGAGTTCGAAGAGTAACCCTGTATTCAGGTGTAGCCCTGAAACACCTACTAGTAAAACCATCGAGTTTGGTCAGCCATCGACTCATCGGTTCACCATAACTAGATCTGCACATTATTCTAATCTGAACATCTGAATATATTTTCTGATGACGAGAACTTGTTGATAAGGACGTGGTGAATGAGATGAGAGGTCACGAATGGGTCAAAGTTTAAAAGTTACGGTATTTTGTTTCGCGATATTTGCACTTCATCTAAAGCAAAGCTGACGTGATTGAAATGGTTCTTATCTATCATTTAGAGTTGAACGTCATCAGCTCATTTGCAAGCATTGAAATAAATATCAGATACATTATGGGTATTTATATCTCACTTTCAAACATTACAGTAAAACATTTATGTAATCGCAATAACTTGCAAGTTTTTTCCTTTTTAAATTTATTTTGACAAAAATCACATCTTTAAATCAAAATTCCTAAACTAAATGACGCCCCATACAAATCCGTTCCAATTTTGTACGAATAAATTCTTGGCGTGTGTGGCGGGACCAAAGATTTGTTTGAATAGGTTGCTTTTGAATTTTTTCGCAACGGAATTTCGTAACGTAATTCCGAATGTGACTTCCGAATTTCGATTAATCTCCGCAACATAAGCCACGTAGAATTAAAATAGTTATGGTAGTAATTCACTTTAATTATATATACGGAGAGGTTTCTTTGGAGTGAACAAACACGTAACGTAGCTCTATACACCTACATAAGATAATTTGTTGTCGAGCTAAGTCTACGCTGCTAAGCATTTAAGTTGAGCGTCGTCCATATCCTCTATACTTGGGCATTATGTTGAGAGCACTGACATCAGGGCTACAGGAATACACAGGAATAAGTAAGGCAGTGGTACGATTACGTGTTTAGTCATTGCAAAACGCTACCACACGGTAAAGCTGATCGATTGGAATAACACGCCTTCAGCTTACAACGCTAATATTGCGATTCACATGTTATAAGCGCAATCAAAACAAAAACGGATTGTTTGTTTGTAATTTCAAAATCACTATTTAATAAAACATGCATAATATAAATTTGTTATATCCAGCATATAAACCAAAATATTTTTTTTGCAATTTTTGTCTGTTTTTCGGTCTGTCGTTCCTGCTAATCTCTGAAATCATAAGACCGATGTTGACGGGACTTTCACTTGCAGATAGCTGATGTAATAAAGAATTACTAAGGTTACTTTGGTTTTAGAAAAAATCTAAATTGTCTTATGAAACTAAATAAGTGAATAAATAAATTGTTTAATTGTTAATAAAATTTTTAGTAACCTAATCAAATTACTGTTTCTGAAATATCTTCATAGTAGATTTTTTAAACGTTGCGACTTGTGATAGACTTAGACAAGTATTTTAAGACTGTATTATTTTAATAACGGCATCGAAGTCACCGAGCTATCTCATTTATCAAGTTAACCAGATATGGCAACAGACACGGGGATAGTTGGCAGCGTATACCGCGAACTAAATTAATGTTATAACTTACTTAGCCTATATTCACATTGACTGTACCAAATAGATTCACAAAACAGTGTCACAAACCATACGCACTAGAAGATAGTGTAATGTATTTTGAGACAAATATTCACAAAGATGACAGTGCACTCGTAGTTCCAGAAATAACTCTTACCTACATTATTGCCTTTACTGAAAGTTAAAAGGGTAAATCAATAGCATAGTTGAATAAAGATATGTTCACGCCCATATCCCCGAAAGTGTAGGCATAGGCACAACCAGGGCACTAGGACTAGTTGAAGACACTAAGTCCCACAATGTGATAGGTGGCAAGCCTATCGCCAACCCAACACATATCCAATTCTGGATAACGTTATTTTTATTAGAAAATTAAAAATGAACAGTTTCCATTTTTTTGCTGCTCCGGAAAAAAACAGAAAGAAAAAAACCGGAAAGGATAGAACACGGGACCTTTAAAAGTAAAGTCCGACGCCGGACCGCTGCACCACGCAGTTAATTATAGTGAACATAGTTAACCAACTGTATTTAATTAGGTAAAGTATTAGTACGTTTAAGTATTTATACTCGTAAATTAAACAGTATTACCGAATGAAACACAGGCAATTACAGTTTAATATACTATGGGTCATCGCCAACAAGAGCCCGGTTGGGAGAGTGCTGTGCAGCAACTTGTCCGGGTAGGGATCTACCGCTTTATCTATTCCTGTCTACATGTAAGATAGGGCAGCCGATAGACTTGCACAATGGGTCTAACGTCCTGGTCCTAAGACAGCGACACACCTATAACATCAATTGTGTCTATAGGCCATGGTTGCCTGTAAACACCAGGAGAGTCGTCTGCTTGATCGCTGATATCTTTTACATATAAAAAATGTTTTAAATGTTGTGTGGTAGGTTATATTTTCAAACTTACAAAGGTATGCCATAAAATATCAATATTAGAGATGATAATTAATAATTAAGTCATAAGCTGTTTTTATTTTAAAAAGGTATGGTTTTTTCGTTTTGTAATAAATATAATATCACATTCTTAAATTTTTAAACCTCTGACAACTCTGTTACCTTGCTTTACAAAACATTATTAAAACAGGGTGAGACGCCATATCAAAATTTCATTTTTCCTTTTAATAATCATAATACATAACAGCATCCAGTTAACATGAAAAGTCCATAAGCCACCTGCCCTAACGACCCAGTTCTACAGCACCTCTATTGAAAATAAGAACATAATTTATGATCCTTAATACATACTTGTGGGTTTATTTAGAAATATTGGAACTATGTACTATATGCATTATCGTTTTTGATAATTAAATAATAATAAATGTGTAGTAATAAATATAAATATAAAATAGTAATAAATATATATTGCATATGAAATCAAACGATGGAAAAGCATGCAACCAAATGATCGTTAAAGCCACCTAGGCCTATAATTAACTTCACTGGTCGTAGAGTCCTGTGCAGCAACTTTCCACCACCTTACCTATTCCTGCCGCTGTAAGGACATCGTCATGTGCCTATCCGGGGGTAGGGTAACCGGTAGATTTGCACAATTAACTTAACATACCGGCCACAGGAGGGCGATGCACCTATAGCATAGTATAATACGCAAGTATCTTCACGCCCATATCCCCGAAGGGGTAGGCAGAGGTACAACCAAGGCACCCACGACTAGCCGAAGACACTAAGTCCCACAGTATAATACGCGTGCTTTTAAATTGCTTTTTGCCTTAAAAAGTAAAATTGTAGTGTATGTATCGATCCTACGTATAATATCATATATAATGTAAAGTCTTACTAATAAAGACAGTATTAACTCATCATCCGTTGCATTCATTCCGAAACCTAGTCACAACCCTACATGGCGACCCTGCCATGGGGCGCGAGTATCGGTTACCGTCGTGTCGTGCTACCGAATCTTAGAATATTAATTCAATAAATTTGACTACGTTAAAAGGTAAAGTTAATATTAATATACGAAATTTAAAGAGAAAAAAAAATCAAATAAAATGGGAAGTTCGCCTTTTAAGGAAGAAACTGTGGTAGCCCAGCTGTCCGTAACTGGAAATAACCAAGCGACAATCGATCAAACTCATTTCCACATGAACTCTATAAATATTGTGCTAATCTTCATCGGAGTCCTGCTAACAGTAGCTCTACTTGGTGTTATTGCCTTCATGTACCGGAGATGCCAGAAAAATTGGATTAGAAATAGAGATAGCTAGAGTAGTTTTCGTTCGTTCGTTCCAGCAAAGACGTCAACGGGATCCCGAGCAACTGAACGGCGGTGTATTGAAAGTGTAATACATGAGTATTACACTTTCAATACACCGCCTATACCACACGTATAGTGAAAAAAAAAGTGCAAAAATAAATAATCGTGTGATGTGCTTTTTTTAAGGGCAAGTTACTATTAGTTAGTTATGTTACTATTGTATTAATAATATTACATAACATACGTATTTGTGAATGGCCGAGGAACTACATAATATATTAGCTGAGTTGCAAGTTATAAGAACTTACCTCATTAAAAAAGGTAAGGATCGCCATAAGGGTGAGATAAAAGTAAATAAATATAAAGAAGTAATTGTAGTAATTAATCGTTTTTACTCGATAGAAAATGAGATCGCAATTTTGATTAAAAAAGGTAGTCTCTCAGCTGAGGACATAAGTTTTTGTACTGAATGTATTAGCCAAATTAGAAAATTATTTAGTGATATGTGTTATTTATGTACGGAGTCGACACCTCCACTTCTACCTCTCTCAGCAGAGAGTAGTGAGAATAAATTCGAATACATTTCGAAAAACATATTAAAAATGGAGAAATTTGATCTAAAATCGGCTGTTTCCCTACCACCAATCTTGGATGGGACAGAAAGCACACTAAAGCGACTAATTAACGGGATCGAAATGTACTCGAGTTTACTCGATGGTGTTGGACAAAATCTTTTAATTCGATTTGTGTTAAAAACTCGCTTATCTGAGTCAACTAAACTGCGTTTATCAAGTACATATATCTCAATTGATGATTGCGTGAAGGACATGCGAAAGCATTTGATGACAAAAAAGTCATTTACATCCCTTCACTCGCAGCTAATTAAATGTTCACAACATAGTAAAAATATAGATAGCTTCGGCCATGAATTAGATGAATTGTTTACTGACTTAACGATATCCCAGGCCGATGGTAATTCTCAAAGTTATGAGGTATTGTTGCCCTTAAATG
>NJDC01007929.1:0-14746 GCA_002245475.1 Calephelis virginiensis | reverse complement strand
ATATTATCTGAGGGTGGTGTCAAGAGTCTCTGAAACCGGCGTGTTTGTATGAAAAGGGTTATGAATGTGAAGGAAGCAAGACAGGTTTGTCAGGATCGTGAGGTCTGGCATCGAGTGCCTCTCTGCCTATCCCGTAAGCGTCTTGGCGTGAAGATATGTATGTATGTATGTATGTTTCCCGACTAAGATTAATACCGAATTTATGAAACCTATGGTAACGAAAATTCGCGAGCAGGTACTTTATCATCTAAGTAAGGTTGTAGGTTACGTTTTATCCCGTACACTAAAGGGGTTCCCGCGAAAGAGGGGTAAAACTCGAAATGTTAATTGAGCTACAATTCATTAACGCGAAATCCGCTTTCGTTTATCCTTTAGTTTAGTATTATACATGGCTACTAAACTAAAGTCTGTGTGTACAATTCCACTTGAAGATCAAAAGAGTGTGATGCCGACTGGTATTCTACCATTTATTTACACAGGGAGTAAGAAAAAGTTTGCGAAAGACGACCCAAAAGCCACATTCTCCTACACCATGATAACGCTTCTTATCACCCGGGTCTATTTACCTTCCGAAAAAGTACATCTCGTCACTGCACACAGCCTCGATTTCTGTATTTTCCCCATAATCAAAGATTTGATAAGAGGTTTCACTTTTACCAACTCCGAAGAGGCATTAATAGCGTTCATTCAGCACGTAGAAAACATGCCTTCAGATCTGTGGCCCTCCAGTTTTAAAAAATGGTTCGAGCCCTTGCAAATTTGTTTAAAATGTAAAGGAGATTATTTTGAAAAGCAATAAACATAATATTTTGGTCATGACGTTTTGTTTTTTAAGTTACGCAAAACTTATAGTGTGTGACCTACGTATGCTTCAAAGACTGTCCCGTTTTATTCCAAATCACAAGTGTTGTAGTTTAAAAATTACAAACACTGAGCGTAAAGTGATAAAATAACTTGAAATGTTGAATGTAGAGAAATAATAGAATGTACTGGCTGTCATATTTTTTATGAGAAAAATTGTTAATTTATACCTTTAGCATTCTGTAAAATGTCACATTTGCAACGCCCTCCAACGCAAGCACCTCCAGGAAACCCTATTCTTCTACAGCGTTGCTCACATTCACGGAAGTCACAGCTGTCCACTTCTTGGCCTTTGTCAGTTATCTCCAATCCTGCAGACAGAATAAAAAGAAGTAATTGTCAATAGCTTGCACTTGAAATTTGTTTACTAATTAGTAAACTTGAACTTAACCTCGCATTTGTGGTCACCATATTGAGACTTGCCCAAGTGAGGTGATTAGGGCCTAAGGCCTAAAATAAGAATATTCTTTAGATAGGAATTTCGGACAACTCAATTATGTTTTAGCTACACATTAACACATTTTTGATATTACATACATACATACATATGTACATATCTTCACGCTTAGTCCCTTCGGGAAAAGCATAGAGTAAATAATTCCAAACCTCACGATCCTGGCAAACCTTTCTGGCTTCCTCCACATTCATTATTCTTTTTATACAAATACTCTGGTTTTGGAGACTCTTGACACCACCTTCGGATTATACCCGAGCCATTTGATCGTGGTATGTTTACCTAGGTCTCATTCATCAACATTCGCATTGTATATCTTCAATCCATCCATCCATCAACATTCGCTTTGTCAATCTTTCATCTGTAATTCTTTCTAAATGTCCGAATCAGCAGAGCATGCCCTTTCTCTTTTTAACACCAACACTTTCTTTCAATCTTACTCTTTCCCAGATCTCACTATTACGAATGTTTTTGATATTTAAACAGCATATGGTACCTTTAGTATCTCGTATAATGATGTCACATTTGCATCGTCCTCTTACACAGACACCTCCAGAAAGTCCAATTCGTCTGCAGCGCTGCTCACATTCCCTTAAGTCACAGCTGCTCTCCCTCAGGGTATTGTCCATCATCCCCAAAACTATACATAAATACATTTCTTGTTTCACTTGTTTTTTAACGAAAATCTGAGTTAAATAGTAAAATATCTTGCCGGCCATATCCTCGAAAAGGTAGGCAAAGGCACAATCAAGGCACGTGGACTAGCCGAAGACACCAAGTCCCACATTGATATAGGTGGCAAGCCTATCGCCAACCGGGCACATATTCAATCCCGGGCAACTTTATACCAAGGGTAGAACCCGGGTCCTCAAGTATTCAAATCCGACGCTGGACTGCTAGAGCACAAATGCGATTAATCTGAAAAAATCTGTATTTTATACGTTTAAAATCATACCGGTCGGTTTAGGTTCGGAATCAATTGTCTCTTGTAAGATATCACATTTGCAGCGGTCTCCCACACATACACCTCCAGGAAACCCCATTCGTCTACAGCAGAGGTTCCCAAACTTATTTCATGTAACGCCCACTTTGAAAATCAGTTGTTTTGTAGCGCCCCCCTCCCCTCGTTTTTTTCTTGTCAATAACCTCAATAACATATTTCCTAGTTTAAAAAAAAAAACATTTTTTTCAAGATTTATACCGCCCCCCTCTAGGCTTCCAGCGCCCACAAGGGGGCGTTATCGCCCACTTTGGGAAAGGCTGGTCTACAGCGTTGATAACATTCTTGAAAATCACAGCTGCCCATTTCTTGCCCCTTGTTTGTTACTTCCAATTCTGCAAACAATGCTATGCTCATCAAGTCGCTCGGGTGTTTTCTTAAGGTAATAAATCGCAAAGTTTTTGGCGTGAAGATATATACATATATGTGTATACAATGCTGATGTTAATATTAGACGGACTTACGACTTGTCCAAAGTCACAGGCATCCGATGGAAGAGGAGTATATTGCAAAATGAACGAAATAGCGTCATTTTGTGATAACAATAGGGGTTGCCTAAGACGCTTTTAAATTTTTACCACAAAGACCTGTGACCAGATTTAAAGTTATTAAGCTCGTTTAGGAAAAAATGATCAACATGTGATATAAGATACCCTGAGCATCACGGATGATGATGTCACATTTGCAACGGTCTCCCACGCAGGCACCTCCGGGGAATCCTATTCGTCTGCAGCGTTGATCACACTCACGGAAGTTGCAAGTGTCTACATTTTCGGCCACTTTCGGGGCATTGTACAATTGGGAATCTGTTAAGCATAATTTTTGTATCATAACCAACCTAATAAAAATTTAAAACTAGATTTGTGATTTATGCTTGGTTCCTATATTTAAGAAACGGGTCGTTTTAATTACAAATGGTGGTATTTTTTACGATTAGTAACATTTTCCGAAAATATTTGTATCGCTCTGTGACTTTCGAGCAAACTAAGAATTGTTAAACTTACGGATTATGTTTTGTTGATTATGGGAACGGGGCGTTAGAATGACTAAATCCTCTTAGTAACTTCTACTCCACTAACTAAATCCACTAAACCCACCAAGATCTGAATTAAAATTACCGGCCAAACTGTACGTCCATATTATCACAAGTAGGTACATGAGTAAAAAGAACTATAATTTTTCCTCTGTGATCCTGCGTGGACTTTATCACCTCCGTGGTCTAGCGGTCTAGCGTCGGACTTGACTTCTTGAGGTCCCGGCTATGATCCCCGGGTCGGGCAGCAAAAAAAAATTAGAAAAATTTATTTTAAATATTCTGACAAAAATAACGTTGACCGGGATTATATGTGCTCGGTTGGCGAAAGGCTTTCTACATATCACATTGTGGAACTTAGTGTCTTGGGCTAGTCGTGGGTGCTCTGGCTGTAACCCTGCCCACCCTTTCTGGGATATGGGAATGAAGATACTTGCTTAACTACAATTTGGTAACGACTGTTTTCTATCGGCCGCGGCATGGTAATTAAGTGGCGATTTTCTCATCTTATGCTGCCGAATAAAGAGAGGCCAACACTGTTTTCATCATTACTCTCTTAAAATTCATGCTAACAACTTTTATAGAATTTAGAAATAAAGATTTTCATAACTGTTTTAAAAAACACTTTATGGATTGCCTTAAAAATGCATATTTTTGCGTTATTCCGTCCTGAAACTTTCAATTTTGGGTCCTACAAATAAGACCAAACTTTCAATAGGTATGCTACAACTTTGCTTGCATCAGACCTTTAACCACTATACCATTTATTAATAGCTTTTATTTCTTTTTAAAAAAATTAGAAAAATATATATTTGTTTGAGTTGTTCGTGAAAAACCAACTGAAAGCATTGATTATTTGATCAAAAAATTGGAACATTTACTAGCGGATAAGTCAAAAAGAATTGATATTCAGAAAAAAATGGTGAAGCAAAAGTTTCCTCATATTAGTCGATCTATTGCCGTGCTTTATTTTAATTAAAAAAAGACATACTCAAGAAGAAGTGGCATCAAACATCTAAGTAAAAGCAACTACTGGCATGGGGTCAATTCTTTTAACACTCGAAGGGTCAACTTTGTAGAACCTAAATCCAAATTTTTGAGTAGTCAATTATGAGAAAAACAGGGTAGTTACAAATTAATTCGACTTTAATCATTCACAGTTGATTGATGACTATCAATCAACTGTGAATGATTGGATATGCTACATCCAATCATTCACAGTTGATTGGATGTAGCATATCTCTAAAACGGTCCTATTTAAATTTTGATGAAATCGAACCCTAAAGAAACCAAAATAAGTTATGATTAATTGTATGACCACGTGTAACTTTTTACTGAGTAGTTCAAATTTTGTTTTTTTATTACATAGCATATACTGCGAAATATGTCAAATTTAATGAAATAAAAATTCCAGCTTGAAAGGTAGAAAAATATCCAGAAAGTGTTTTTCAGATTTCATAAACTCCTGTTGGTCTCATAATATGGATTAAGACATTGTATCTTAAGACATTGTACTACGTTCCTAACGTTCTAATACATTCTATTTTTTAATAATAGGTTTGTTGACAATCATGATAACATTTTAGAATCTACTTACCAATGACGTTGTGAGTATAACTACATCTACACATGTTAAGAATACATGTTCCACCAGTGTAGCCCATCCGTCGGCAGAGATGATCGCATGTAGCAGAGTTGCATTGTGAACTTAATTCTAAAACAATTTACTTACATTATAGTCTAAGAGCCGGTGGGAGATCGACCTTCACCGATCTGATTACCAGCAGAGACATATTTTTTATCAAATATAATTTATAAACAAATATGCCTATAGTTACTTGCCTATCTGAAAGTGCTCATGGCTATTTTTTATGAAATTATCTATGCTCTAAGTATGAGTTTTGCAGGGAAGTCTATATGACTGATTTTGTAATAAAATAATCTAAAATTTGACATAACTTTCGATAAGTTAGCGGAACGATGTGGTCACCTATATTGACTTACCTGTTCACATCGGTTTGCCAGTTAGCTATACACAAAAATGAGTAGGCAAGCCTACTGAGGCATGTTCTGTGTGTTAAAAACTAACAGTGACATAAAATTCATTTTGTTATCAAAAGAATGAAAGTGACGAAAAAAAATCGATCAAAGTTAATTTAATTAACAATAGCCATGAGCACTTTCAGATAGGCAAGTAATTATAGGAATATTTGTTTATAAATTATATTTGATAAAAAATATGTCTCACCTGGTTATCAGATCGGTGAAGGTCAATCTCCCACGGTCTCCTCTACTATTATTTTAGTAGTTTTGTAATGAACTATATGCCTAGAAAGACATTAGAAATGCACTTGAAAGATAGTTTATAGCTATAAATCTTGTGGGAAAATTGTTTTAGCGGTTTAACTTGGTTTATGAGTATCAGTTTACTTATTGATGAGATCAAAACGAATAAAAAAATGAGATATCCCATTATAAAAAAGTATCTTCACGCCCATAACCCCGAAGAGGTAGGCAGAGGCACAACCAAGGCACCCAAGACTAGCCGAACACACTAAGTCCCACAATGTGATAGCTGGCAAGCCTAGCGCCAAGCGGGCACATAACTTATCCTGGGCAAAGTTACCATTACAAAAAAATTTGATATTTTTTTAGTTGTCCGACTCGGGTTTCGAACCGAAAAATACTTTTTTAATGAGTTCAGTATCTGAAACACCGATTATGTATACCGTTTTCCCGCGGAGGTATGTCACATTTGCAATGATCGTCGACGCATGTCCCACCCGGGAACCCGATGCGGCGGCACATCTGTTCGCAATCCCGGTAGTTGCAGTCTGTCTGGACGTGGAGGGAATCTACACCTGGAACACACAATAAATACTGGGAACGATTTATTGATACCAGACATATTAAAGGTAGCTCTCCCACGGGATAGCAAGCTATTTTATATAATTTTAATAAATCTAAATAAAATTATTTAATTTGAAATTTTCCGCCAAAAATTAACGCCTTATTCTATTAATAATTTTAATATTTAATTTTTCAGACGTCAGAACATGACGACCCAACCGCCCTCTGATATTTACATAAATATTATTAAGTTGATTGTCCGGGTGTTGGATTTGACTGCATGAGGTCCCGGGTTCTAATCCCGGGTCGGCCAACACAAAGAAAATTGGATTTTTCCAATTTTGTAATAAAAAAATGTTGGTCGGGATTGGAAATGTGCCCGGTTGGCGATAGGCTTGCCACCTATCACATTGTGGGACTTAGTGTCATCGGCTAGTCGTGGGTGCCTTGGTTGTACCTCTGCCTACCCCTTCGGGGATATGGGCGTGAAGATACTTTATTATTAAGTATGAGATATGCGCCCAGTTGGCGATGGGCTTGTCACTTATCACATTTTGGGACCTTGTCTTCGGCTAGTCGTTGGTGCCCTAATTGTGCCTCTGCCTACCTTTTTTGGGGACATGGGAGTGAACATACTTGAAATTAATATTTCACCAGTTCCGTCAATTATAACTAGATGATAGAGACGTGTAGCAGCTCACCCGGTTTGGTGCCACACCTCAAATATTCCTGCCACCATAACATCAGTGCGCGTCATTATCGCTATTCATGCTACACGTGGCTTCAAAGTTACAAGCTAGCAATGGACTAGGACCACATAGTATAGATAACGGTTGTTTTGTACCATCAGGACATGTCCTGTTCTAAGTATGGATAATGTTTTTGTTTATGAACCTTGTCCTAATCGCCTCTGGTGTGTAGCGGTCCAGGTGTTGGATTTGACTTCATGAGGTTCTGAGTTCGATTCCCGGGTCAGGCAACAAAAAGAAAATATAATGTTTCCAATTTTCTAATTAAAAAAAAGTTGCTCGGGATTGGATGTGTTTTGGCGATAGGCTTGCCACTACACTGCCACATGTGGGACTTAGTGTCTCCAACTAGTCGTGGGTGCCCTGGTTGTGCCTCTGCCTACCTCTTCGAAGATATGGGCGTGAAGACTTAAATTTTTACCTTCTCCTGATAATATCTAACACAACATAAAAATAATTAGCAAAATTGATCCATCCGTTCGGACGCAATGCGATGACCAAGGGAAATGTCTGATCTGGAGGCATAGACCATACATCCCGGTCGATGTCTGGAGGTCTACGGATTTATTTTCGTATGTAAGATTTGATGGACGTGGCCCTATATAAATTATCAGTAAGACATCACAAGCTGAGTACATTGTTGCTTTAGAAAAAAATTATAAAAAGGTAAAATCGGAAGCCGACCTGCAGGGTCAGAGTTACTTTTGAATCTCGATTTCATGCTTATTGGGAATTGGAATCGTTTATGTAATTTTAGATAGGTACTTTTGAAACAGTAACAGCGGATTATAAACATTTAGTTACAAACAAATTCAACAAATAAAATAGTTTATTGTTTACTATTAACGAATTGCTTATAGTCTAAGAGCCGGTGGGATATCGACCTTCACCGATCTGATACCCAGATGAGACATATTTTTTATCAAATATAATTTATAAACAAATATGCCTATAATTACTGGCCTATCTGAAAGTGCTCATGGCTATTTTTAATGAAATTATCTATGCTCTAAGTATGAGTTTTTGCAGGCAAGTCTATATGACTGATTTTGTAATAAAATACTTTAAAATTTGATATAACTTTCGATAAGTTAGCAGAACGATGGGGTCACCTATATTGACTTACCTGTTCACATCGGTTTGCCAGGTAGCCATACATAAAAATGAGTAGGCAAACCTACTGAGGCATATTCTGTATGTTAAAAACTAACAATGACATAAAATTCATTTCGTTATCAAAAGAATGAAAGTGAGGAAAAAAAATCAATTAAAGTTAATTTAACTAAAAATAGCCATGAGCACTTTCAGATAAGCAAGTAATCATAGGCATATTTGTTTATAAATTATATTCGATAAAAAATACGTCTCATCTGGTTATCAGATCGGTGAAGGTCGATCTCCTAAGGTCTCCTCTACTATTATAATTTACCAGTATTGTGTTCAAGAGTGCCTAAAATGACATACTCGATTCCAATTTCCGACATTGCATGAATCGAGTTTCAAGTGTAACCCTAAAGACAGTACCAATTAAATTATACAAATAGTTCAGCAAGGATAGCTAGTAGTGTTACTAATACAGAGCCTTATTACCCTATTTTTTGCACACACTATTAAAAATGTTAGACGCAGACGAGTAAGAGAACTAGACATTGGTGGTCATTTTATTGCGCACTCACTAAACTTATTTTAAGTGATCGCTGTCTTCTTTCTATGATAGCAACAGAAAGAGACAAAATACTTTCATTGCTGTCGAATTAGTCCATAAACGTCATTCCTACAGACGTGTAATCTATCACTCGAAAAAAGTTGATCAAAAACATCACGATTTGGCATGTCCGGACTAATCTGACATGTTTAAAGTGTTCCATCTCGTTTGTTTTTTTTTAATTTG
This sequence comes from Calephelis virginiensis, assembly GCA_002245475.1. Taxonomy (NCBI): domain Eukaryota; kingdom Metazoa; phylum Arthropoda; class Insecta; order Lepidoptera; family Riodinidae; genus Calephelis; species Calephelis virginiensis. Next base: position 5,908 of record NJDC01007929.1, on the reverse strand, counting down.
AAAAAGATATCTAAAATAAGTTTAGTTTGTGAACAGCAGAATCACCACCACTATGGTGTTTAGTCTTTGGTGTCTAAAGACGACGCGTATTCCTAATATTAAGAGCATTTTAGTGACGTCTTATAACAGTATTCAATTAATAAGGTCTTATTTTTGATGTGTTATCTGTTTATATAAAGGAAAGTCCTCTTAGTTACACTATTTATAACTCAAGAACGGCTGAATTGGTTTTGCTGACACTTTATGGAAAGGTAAATACTTTTTATCCCGTCCAACTGCCTGCAAACCAGGAAAAACATTTAAATTTTTCCCATACAAATTGAGTGGGTAAAACGAAGTTCACCGGAACTGTTAGTATTGTAATAAAATATACATACATACATACATACATATCTTCACGCCAAGTCCCTTACGGGGTAGGCAGAGAGTATCGAGTGCCAGACCTCACGATCCTGACAAACCTGTCTTGCTTCCTTCACATTCATAACCCTTTTCATACAAACACGCCGGTTTCGGAGACTCTTGACACCACCCTCGGATAATATCCGATTGATCTGATCGTGAAATGTCAGCCTTGGTCTCCCCGGGTACCTACATCCATAATAAAATATAAAGGCAGATAATTCTTCTGCTGATACTCTAGTTTATATAATAATACCTTTTGATATTTTAAATAAATGAACTTAAATATTAAACTTACCGTCATCGTAGACATTGATTACGAGGGCAGCGTTAACAATATAAGAAGTCACCACTAAAGCAATTACTATTACCTGCATGATTTTTGCAAACGAACAGTAGGCGCAAATGAAAACCAATGTATGAGTCTCTCCAGAGCCGTTCTTTAGAGGTGGATTCCCCGGGACTTTACCGGGTTTATTTTACAATGTCTGTGAATCACCGCCTTGTGTCTGAGTAATGAGTTGATATCGTATGTAAATATTTTAAATTCAGCTTAGATACACGAGATACACATATAATAACGCTATGTCCATTTTACAGAATAGTTTTTTTTATGGAAAATAATGCGAATGAGAAATTAGATCATCTGAAGTGATTGCCAGATACAATCAGCTGCAACACCTACCATAGATCTCACACATAATATGACAATGTTGATAAACATTTTCTCTTCTTGAAGGTTCCCTGTATTACCTACTACTACTAACAATTTTTGAGTCGATGGCGATCACACTTGGTTTTATTTTTTTAGCCCCGGGCGTAAAACAAGGAGTCTTATAAGTTTGACGTGTCTGTTAGTGTGTCTGTCTGTAGCAATAACTTTTGAAGGGATGGATCGATTTTGATGTGGATTTTTGTTTGTAAGCTGACGAGATGTTTCTTGCCTGCAATACATATACGTTTTGTCGGGGGTTCATCGAAAATTGTTAATTCTGAGATTATATTTCATCTTTATTAAGACTGACTATGGTTTTTCACGTTTTCCCTCAGTCAGCTTTCCGAAGCAGTTGTCAAACAGAATTAATTCATTTTATCTATTTTTAAATACATCTTTAAATTTACAAATTTTATTTAATGTATCGTAAATTTAATTTTCTCAGAGTTTTTTTTTATTTTTTTTTATGATATTGGAAGGCAAACAAGCAGACGGATTTCCTGATGTTAAGAAATTCACGCCGCCTAGAGACACCAAAGGTGGTAATGGTGCGTTGCCAACCTGAGGCTGGGATGTTAGGCCTCGAGCAAAAGTAAGTTTACCGGCTACCTTACCCTCCGAACCGGAACACGTCATGACGTTATGGCGGCAGGAATAGGTAAGGCGGTGGTACCAATCCGGACGAGTCGCTGCTAAACTCTACCTGTACGTTTATTAGATGTTTGTTTGTGCAGAAAAGGAAAGCTATCTATTTCATTTTTTCATCATCGCCGAGCAAAAACTGGAGTTTAGACATAAAATTGGTATGTATTTTTATTGAGTAGAAACCTACTAAGGAAGGAATTCTGGAAATTCTACCCCTAAGAGTTTTTTTTTGAATGACTAATGTGTTGCCAACCTTGCGGTTTTTACGTACTACGTTTGTATGGAAGACCATAATTTTTTAATTAAAAAACATGGAAGTTTACTTTTGGGCTACTTATTAAAAAATAGTAGATACGTATTTATGCGTTGCGGGAAATTCGAACCCTAAGGTTCTCACCACCTTAGGGTCAGAATTTCCAGAAACGCTATAAAGGGTTGACAAGTTGTATGAAAGTTCTTATTAATGGGCTATAATCTGTAAATATATTAACTGCCTCGCGAGCAAAGCTGTGGGTAGCAGCTAGTTATGGTATATATTATTGGTTTCTTACATTATTTGTATTGGTGCATAGAAGTGAATCATCTGGATCGGTTTTAATTTAATAATGGCTGTGAGTCATAGCCCCATTTTGGGACTGTCTAGATTTGCGAACTAATAGTACACTGTGTAATGAGCCTTATCACCAGTGATAGAAATAGCTAGTGCCTATTTACCTAAACTTCGTCAAATAAAGACAAGAAACGGACATCTGTCTCGGAATTCGGGACAACACTTAAATACATTGAAAAATATGTTCATTGGAATAAGTCGTCTCTATTTACCTGAAATTTGCGACTAGATAAAACTTTTATACCTAATTTACAACGCCTTTTTTTTAATGACTAATTTGTTGCTAATCTTACGATTTTTTACAACTTCACCGAACTTTGTGGGCCGAGCAGAGTGCTCAGCCCGAGACATCATTATTTAGATGGATTGGGCTGTTTCCTACAACGCCAGCACCAAGGGCTGATTTATTCTTTCGTTGATATGCACTACGAGTCCTGTTGCCACATTGACAATGTTTTAACCGGTTTCTATAATAGGGTAGTGAGTAAACTTTTTTTCTTGACTGATAAAGCTTCTCTTTTATTTGTCTCTTTTAGATTTCATGCATCTGTTTCATGATTGGGTTTAGTTAAGTTTCATGGGTTAAAGTGAGTGTTTAATAATGAGTTAAATTGTCAAATATTATGTTATTTGACCCTAGTTAGAAACAAACTATGGGTGAATTAGTTAACCCACGAAAGTTAACGCAAGTAGATACATGTGTTTTATATACAAAGATATATGTATACATTAGAGAAAAACTGGTATTTCGAGTGTCCTAGTCTAAGTTCTTCATTTATCACTTTCAGATGTGAGTTGTCCGGGACTTTACTGGGATTTATTTAATGGCCATAAATACAATTAGTCAGCCTAAGGAAAAACTTGATAACGCATGACACTACCACATATCTATATTAATATTACAAGTGCGAAAGTCAGTCTGTCTGTGTGTCGGTATGTTATGTTTTCACGGCTAAACCGCTTTTCATAATATCTAATTAAAAATCCTAGTTCAAACATAGGACAGTTTTTAAAAAAAAAACCTTTAAAATGATTGGAATGGAGAATCAAAGTTTGTATTAGAATCTACGGTGACGACGTCGCAGGTATAGCTAGTATACACTATAACATAATAACAATTGAAGTAATGTATGGTTTCATCACTTTGTAGTATTAAATTACAAAACTTTCTTTTAATCCAAGATAATGTCTTATTACATACTAGATATGGAAGTGCTATGAAGAAGTTGGACCGGATTAGTACGATCGTCTTTCCTTGATTTTTTTTTTCATTTTTTTTTCATTTTTCATTTCCATCAGTGCTAGTCATTGTCATATTCTTTGGTCGAGGATAGTTTAGCTAGCACTTATGGCCTAAAACCCCGGCTAGCCATATTATAGCGAAGTACCGGTAAGGTCCATGGTGTGTCTTAGTCCTTAGACCTCAGTGACGGTTGTCTATTACCTTCAGAATAATATCTTGCCTGTTTGTTTTAAGTTGTTCTCATTTAAAAAAACAAAGAGTTTTACTTATTTGTTAATTTTATTAAGATTGTAGAAAATGAAATAAAATCTCTGTATCTCAATCAATTTTATTTTTCGCTAATTCTATCTTTATGCAAACACAGGTTTTAGAAATCTAGAAATTTATTTATATCTTTAGACTAAATAATTTATTCTATCCAACCATTTTTTATTTTTCGGGCGTCGCGGACTAATATCACAGTTATTCAAATGCTCAGTTGTACCAAAGGCAATACACATAATACATATATACAATATTTAGTACTTTCTGGTTGTACCTACTAAATTTTGCACATTCCTGAGTAAAAATGAGTGCTTAATCATGAGTTTAATTGTCAAAAGGTACTTTTGTTTAACTATTCTACGCTGATAAAGTCACAGGCAAATAGCTAGTAAATATATAAACAAAAAATAAACCATAATAATGCTCTCTTTTCATGTCACTTTTAATATTTGCCCTTATTAACCAAATCATATGGGCTTAAGAAATATGTCGGTATTGTTGTCGGCACTATTATTCTGCCCACTCGCATTAAATTTGTATTAATAACATTTTTCTTCCCTGTACCAAAGTAATACGCTTGTACTACCAGCTTCGAACAATAACTTGGATTAGTAGACCACACATCCGGTGTTATTTTGTATGTTATATGTTTGGTCTTTTTCGTCCCACCTGAAGGGTTGTAATAGGTGTGATCAGCCCAAGCAGCAGCTTCTTTAGCAGCATTTCCATTCCTGTTCCGATACACAGTCGTCCAATCAGATGCGTGTGCATCAAACCAAGCGTGCTTGCTGATTTGTCGGTTATTTGAAGGAATCCCATTCTCCCACCCTTTCCCACCTCTCATTTCTAGCACCCAATAATCTGTTGTCATGATCGCAGCATGACCAACCAACCCACCAACACCTTGACCAGTAATGAGAATATCACCTTTCTTTACGGTATTGACAAAACGCCGTTTATTATCAGCTGTGCTACGTTTATGGATTTTCCTCGTAAACATGGACTCCTGGGTATCGGGTAATATACCAAAATTGTTCATAATGAGCCAGTCTTCGTAATTAATGGGCAAGCTATCGTTAATTGATGTGTATTCCAGGAAAAGGTCTCTAAATACATTTTGTTCGTCCCGCAGGAAGGCTACGAATGGGTATTTTTCTACATTTATTATTCCGGCGTTGACGCCATTCATGTATGTTCTGAAGCTTGTTTCATTTGATAAACTGGCTTTTTCGTCTGAAATAACAAATTTGTTTTGAAAAGAAAACTTGCTGTTTATAATCAAAATGTTTAGATGTCCTAGAAAAAATTAGGTCAGGCTCGGATTGGTCGAATATGCCTTTGCTTGAATACTTAAATTTTAAAACTATTTTTTTCCTGTGAAGTTTCAAGCTTTCAGTTAGCAAAGGTCCAACTATTCAACACTTTAAAAGCCAATATTAACAACCTATCTGCAGATAGAGATAGTAGTTCGTAATAGATAGAGAAGGCACTAGAGTTTTGTTGCTGAGATGTTAAGAAGTCAAATACTTCTGCATCGATTGTTCTAACATTTTGACACAATGTAGTAAATGCACTTTTTTTCTCTTCAGAGATTTCCGCTTTAGAGTTTGCGATTCGAGAGTGGTAGAGCGCTGCTGCTTATTTATGAAAATAATGGAGTGAGTGGAGACTTTTTTGTATACTATTGGAAGGCAAACAAGCAGACGGATTTCCTGACAGTAAGAAATATGGAAAGAATTCCTGATAATAATAACATAAAAGATAGAAAGAAACACGCCAAAAGTGGTAATGGTGTGTTGCCAACCTGAGGATTGTTAGATTTCGAGCAAAAGTGGGTATATTTACCGGTTACATTCCTCCGAACCGGAACACATCAACGGCAAGCGGTGACGATAAAACTACTATTTTTATAGGCTTCGCCCGCGTGTCAAATTATGTTTATATAAATTTAAGCTTATGTGTCATTCTGATGTATAAACTATATCGTTCAGTAGTTTATGGGTGAAAGAGTAACAAACATTCATCCATT
>NJDC01007920.1:234916-249115 GCA_002245475.1 Calephelis virginiensis | reverse complement strand
GTCTCCGAAACCGGCGTGTTTGTATGAAAAGGGTTATGAATGTGAAGGAAGCAAGATAGGTTTGTCAGGATCGTGAGTTCTGGCACTCGATACTCTCTGCCTATCCCGTAAGGGACTTGGCGTGCAGATATGTATGTACAATATATTAATATACTTCATGTATCTGTATTAACGTCATATATATAATACAAATGTTTCTTTTACTTTTGAGAGTTTTATAATTCATATCCGAGTAGCTACTACCATTGTATCTTTTATTTGTATTGTGATAATTAATTTTTGGCTGCAGTCATAAGTTAAATAAATTGCAAGACATAGTACAATAAACGAAACCATTTAATATATTCATAGAATTTCAGTAGTACAGTTTGGTCTAGTGGTTAGTACTGTAGGTTCGATGATATAGGAAGCGAGTTCGATTCCGTTAAATTGTAACTGAATTTTTATAATATAGCAGTCCTCGCTCATAGACCAGCCCGCATGTTGAAACACTATGTGTGCAACACTCTACGTTGATGTACAGTTTTCGAACCTTGTAATGAACTACAAAATTGTACACTGAAAATGAGTTTAAATCCAAACAGGTGGTATATGGTCAGAAAGGCAGCACTAACCTGGCGGCGAGAGGTGCGCGAGCAGTAGCAGCACGAGGTGCGCTGCAATTCGCAGGCGCTGCATCGCGCTAGCGGCGCGTTTCACCTCCGTGCCGCATTGGTTGTCACTAAACTCACACCGCTACGGGATTCCGCCGCTTTACGATCTCTGAAAAAAAAACAATGTCGTGAATTTCTTACCATCGTCAATAAAACTTGAATCCTTAAAAACCCATACGGTGATTAATAAATTACTCGTAAAAGTTTCCTCAGTTAATGGTCTCGTGTCAAGATGGGGGCAACAGCTCAAAGGTAGCTATCAGTTATGCGATCTATATCAGACGCAATGAAAGCCGCGGTCACCAACTCGTATGTAGCTCTGACCTTATTACCTAAAAGGTACAATGCGAATGTGCTAGAAATAAAGAAGTTACTGGTCTATAAAAACGGAGCTTTATACCGAACAAAACTTTATATCTAGAATTACTACGTAGTTGTCTCATTTCGAGGCATAATGTATAAATTCCATCTTAGTTTTCGGTCAGAAAATATATCTCAAAGATTGCTGTATAACTTCATCTATTCAATGCAGCTTTTGTGTATTTTCATTATTTTATTATTTATTAGTTTATTACTTAACGAAGTTCGCCAGGTCAGCCAGTATTTCATAATAATTAAATAATGAAAACGGCACTTGACATTGATAGCTACTGACAGTCTGTATGAGAAAATGGGCTCCCCGTGGTGGTCCGGGCTCCTTTGTAGGACTCACCCGGATTGGTACCACCGCCTTACCTATTCCTGCCGCCATATCATCATGACGTGTTCGAAGAGTAAGGTAGCCGGTAAACTTTCTTTTGCTCGAGGCCTAATGTCCCGGCCTCTGGTTGGCAACGCACTATTACCACCTTGGTGTCTCTAGGCGGCGAGAATTTCTTACCATCAGGAAATCCGTCTGCTTGTTTGCCTTCCAATGTCATAAAAAAAACCCACTAACACTAACGATTGCAACACCAGATATGCATAAGCTTTTTTTAAAGGTATCTCAGTCATGTTTGTTTTAAAAACACTGCTATCGGCTACTATTATGAATAAGGCGTAGTACGTAATAAATTGTAAACGACCAGTATGTATCAAAATAAAGTGAGTGAAATTTGGTGTTCTGGTGCTAAGTTTGGTTATATAATTCGGCTACGGGTACATGGATGACTAGATTCTCGCAGCACCCCTTATGTTAAAAGTAATGAAAGATGCTAAGACAACTAATATCTCTCCGTCGCGCCAAAGTATCAAGCTAAACAGAAATGTATTGGTCACTTATAACTAGATATTCCGCCTTTCCTTATCCAGCATATTAAATATTTTGAACGAAATTTTATCTTCACTTTTAAATGACTCCGAAATCGAACGTCCTTCAATCAAAATATTAAAAATTCTCAGGAGGAAAATGCTGTAATACGACAAACGCTGTTTTTTTTGTAAATGCGTAAACTTGTATATTTTTGGGGTTGAATTAAGTCGACCTTGTCAGCGATAACAACCTGTAAATTCTCAACTTCACGCTCAAGTTTTTTCTAGCACTGAACGACGTATTTTCTATAAATAACTAATCAGCAGATGTGTTAAGTACTGCGTATGCTGTCCCCTGCGAAATGCAGAACAAACATCGTAGGCGACAGCATACAAATTTCAGAAACATCTGCATTCACAAACTTAATTCATAGCATACAGTGTCGACAATTACTTTAATGTTTCAATCAGTTAAGAAGCTAGTAACCTAACTACTAAATTCTATTAATATTATAAATGCGAAAGTTTGTTAGTATGGATATATGGATGATTGTTACTCTTTCACGCTCGAATGGCTGAACGGATTTGTCTGAAATTTGATAGACAGATAGATTGTGACCTGGATTAACATATAGGCTATTTTTAATCCCGATCGCACACCGGGTTTCTGTGAAAACGCGGGCGAAGCCGCAGGTAGCAGCTAGTTTATCCATAAGGTCATATAACAGAGTAGCTTTGAAATAAGCACCTTATACACGATCAAATGTCTTCGACATGTTTGGACTATTTCCCCCTAGCTCTCTACTGCCTCCGCCCATCAATGCCATTGATGTTAGATAGACTAAATTATATTTATGGAATACCATACTGAAGTTAGCTACTTAGCTGGTTTTCCTCTAGGTGTCGTAGCAGCTGGCAGTCAATTAACGATTCCATAATTTTGGTCAAAGGAGAGGCTATAGACTGGTAGTTGGATGGATCATATCGGTTACATTTTTAGGGATTTTTCCAATTGTATCCAAGGATTTCTTCCAAAAACTAGGGTAGATGTCAGAAAAACATAAGAGCTTCTAATGTGGGTTGAAGTTCCAGTCCTGACATAGCACATATATTTGCTACACTCGGGCAGATACAATTTTTGCCACTCGACTTATACATGTCCATGGCAAGAAATACTTGACTGTACTATACTATATCATGGATCTAATGTCACTGGTGTCCCGTGGTACGTTAGCAACGAGGACCTACATCGCGACCTCGATTTACCCACGATAGCGCAGCATTTCAAAGAACTATCGGAACGTTACTTTGAAAAACGGCTGCCGACCCGAATCCGGTGTTAGCACCCGCCTGCGACTACACACCAGCCGCGAACGCGCCCCCAAATCATAGAAGACCCCGCCACGTGTTATCGGATCCTCCGGACCCAATAACCCCGGCAAACGCTATACTCCCTCCTCCCAACCGTAACACAAATTCACAAAACATCACACTACACCGTCGCCACGGGTCTCGGCGACAAAGACCTTTCTTGCGCCGGGCGCCTAACGCCAACCAACGAACCGCCAATACTCCTCCATCAAGTTCACTCAGTAACCAGAACGCAGCACCAAGTCGAGGTACGGTCTCCCGGGAGACAGCCCTTGTTGCTGGCGTTGTAGGTAACAGTCCAATCCATTTAAATAATGTTGTCTCGAGCTGAGCACTATGCTCGGCCCACAAAGCTCAGTGAAGTTGTAAAAACCGCGAGGTTAGCAACAAATTAGTCATTCAAAAAGAAAAAAAAAAGAATCCATGTATATATCAACTAGCGGCCCGCCCCGGCTTCACACGTATAAAATATACTTATACACCTTCCTCTTTAAACACTTTATCTATTAAAAAAACAACATCCAAATCTTTTGCGTAGTTTGAAAGATTTAAGCGTGCAAAGGGACATAGGGAGGGAAAACGCGACTTTATTTTATAATATGTAAAGAAGAAAAAGGATGAAAACATCCTTGTCTCCTAAAGGAAGGCGTGCCGATTCTGTTTGTTTGTTTAATATGATAAAGTAACGTACCAGCACACGGCTCTCCTGATGCTCAGAGATAACCGTAACCTATACACATAATAAGTATAGGAGCACGTTGCCGGCTTATGTCCCAGTTGGTAGGCTAATTATGTAAGTCGAGTGATGTACCACCTTGTATATTCCTGCTGTCAGAATAACAATGGGATATTCCGATTCGTAGAGTAGGATAGCCGGAAAACTTACACAATCACCGTGACATATCTGCCATAAGAAAGACCTACAACATTCTATGGTGTCAATAAGTCAATATTATATCTTACCACAGGAAATCCAAAAGCCTTCTTTCTTATCATATAAAGGTCTACCGGCTACTTTCCAATGGACCGGGACATAACACTATCATTAAAGCAGCAGGAATAGGTGGATTACTACTAGGAACTTTTGCTGTATGGTCTTGTTTTCTTGTTGGTGATAATTCATTATTGGATTAATGGTTAAATTTTAACTTTATCTCGCCTCTTAGGCGCAATATGCGCGCCAAGTTTGCCTCTGCAGTGACTCGTTTGAGTAATCGGATGGGTAAAATTTTTGTACTTTTTTAAAAAATACTGGTGTTTAAATCTAAAGCCATTTCTCTTTTGGCCCAATTCTGATAGTATTGTTGCTTGTGGCGCAAAGCAACTTTACCACAGGAGCTAATAAATCCGTCTTAAGACTAAAAAATGCAGCATGCATGCAATATTTTGACCACCGAAATAATCCAGCGATCAAAATTACTGGACCATTTACCGAGTGAGTGATTACACATAAAACATGAACATATCGAGGCTGTCACATCCTGAAAATCCTAATAAATAAATTTTTTCCTAATAAATTTTCTTACAGATACGTTTCTTACAGATATGATTCGAAAAGCCGCCCGTCAAGAGAAATAAAGCTAAGATTTTTAACAATATGAGGTATATAAAATGATAAATTGTCTGTAACTTATTATGAAGGAAAAAAGACTAAAATTACAAATAATGTAATTATTTCATAATATTGTCATGTCACACAAACGTCGCGGTCTGCTTCAGCTCTCTCACCAGACGTGCAAGTTTTTTATTTGATTGGCATATTCTCTCAAGGACCGCGACTTTGCCTTTCACAAATATTATGCGTAACCGCTGTTGACTTAATTACTTCCACGGAGAAGCATTTACATGTCTTAAATTATCCAAACATTCGTTTTAGTCTGAGCACGTCTCGAGCGAGATTAAGCAAGGTTTTACTTGAGAGTTAAAATCATAAAATAGGTTACAAATATATATAAATAGGCTACAAGTATATTTTGAAACAAAATTTATCGCCTGGCCTGGCTGGTTGTTCGAGCAAATTTCCTGATAAGAAATACGCATCGTACGAGTATATCGATCCAGGATGATAAACGAAGGCGTTGTCACTTGTCAATCTTAGGACGGGGCTGTAAAATGTTTAGCTTTAATAAATTACCAGATAGATCAGTCTTAGACCGAAGCTCAACAATAATGAGCATTATGTTAGTCTATTATGTCTCTGTGGTCTAGCGGTTCAGTTGTCGGATTTGACTGCATGAGGCCCCAGGTTCGAATCCCGGGTCGAGCAACAAAATAGAAAAATGGGTTTTTTTCAATTTCCTAATATGATATAATATGAATGATATTTCTAATAAAAAAATGTTGCTCGGGATAGGATATGTGCCCGGTTGGGGATAGACTTGCTACCTATCACATTATGGGACTTAGTATCTTCGGCTAGTCGTGGGTGCCCTGGTTATGCCTCTGCCTACCTCTACGGGGATATGGGCATAAAGATACTTTTTTAAGTTAGTGGACATATTTGATATTTTTAGGGCTTGATAAATAACTGATAACTGTGATGTAATTTGTTTATTTTAAAAACTCAACTAATTCAGTATTTCATTATAAATACCAGTTTTTAAAAATACGGTTAAAAAATTTGGAGTATCATTGGGAAGTTAAAAGTCAACTTTAGTATTACTGTTGCATAGTAGTAGCATTAAATGCACTTAGTGTTGTTTGTGATCAGCTAATCACATTTCCCCATCCGTTCACCTAATAAGGCACGAATTGGTTGCGAATAGAAGTTAAACTGGAAATGACCCACCCTTCGGATACCTTTCGAAATTTATATTGTAAGTCCTCGGCCCGAACCAGTGATGCCGTGGAACGGTATACTCACTTGGTACACACACACAGTTATATTTACTGTCTTTGTCTATTGAAGTTCGTAAATGGCTTATGGAATAGAGCTGAAATAAGAAATTTGATTATCAAAAAGCGATAGATAAAACAAAAAGGGCAGCCAGCTTAAAGGGCTCGCGTTTGACTTACAGGACGGGCTAAAATCATGTCCATGGCAATTATTTTAAATTGAACAGTAAGTTTACCAATTTGTCAAGTTCATGGTCTCCAAAATTATTAAAATTTCACACAAGAGATAGAGGACCTGATTTTATTAAATACGGATCTATTGCAGCATTGTATTGCAGTAAATTAATGACGAATAAAGGATCTATTATATAGAATGAAGTGTTAGAATCCTTAAAAAAGAAAAATAATGATCTTAGAAATATTTGTATTGCTACATACTCTCAAGGCAATAAATTTCAAAACTTTTGAATTTTCGTAGAAAAGGGGAACTAATAATCAATGTAGTAGGTAAATATATGATTATAAAAAATAGTCCAGTAGATGTTACACCCAAAAATCACAAAAAATCAATTGATAAATGGATTGTGGTCACAAGTGACAAAAACATTAAAAATAATGTATATTACCTGTCCATTTCTAAGTTTAACCGAAAGAACGGACAAAATACTTTAGCTATTTTAGCTATTTTATTTAATATATCTAGTTATTTTCAATTAATACGCTGCGGGTTTCTGTATTCTGAATTTCATAAATGTCTAGTAATTGCAATTTGAACTTTATTGAAAACTTCGAGAACGTACGACGTAACTGATATGAGCTAAATGGCAACAGTTGCACTACATTAAGATGTCCACGTTCAGACTTAGCATATTCAAAAACTACTATTATATTAACGTAGGACTAGTAGCAAGCAGCTGTTCACATGAATTGTGTAATTCTTAAAAAGTCACTAAACGCTCAGCAACTTAGCTAAAAGCGTTAGTATAACACTGAGTAGAATCTAATACTGTTAAAAAAAAAATGATAACAAACTCTGATTTTTCTTATGTGAAAACCACTTTTGCTCCAGCACTGGATCAATTTTATCTACACGATGAACGCTTGTCATAGGAATATAAAAAGCAGGTAAGTAACAACCGTTTCATATGCGTTTCATATACATTATTGCAGTGTTTAAATTAAAGTTCAAACTTCATAATAATATTAATGATAAAAGATAAGAACTCTATTGTCTATTGACACCAATTTCATTGTTTATTTCAACTTTGTTGTATGGAAGTTTGGGTATGTAAAAAAAAATTGTGGCGTACTGCTCGCTGACAGTATTCGCAACAGCGAGATCCGAGAAAGATTGGGATGGAAAGAAAATTATTTGTTAAAACAAGAAAGGCTGTACTCCGTGGGTTTGATAGGAAAAGAATTCCAGGTGAAAAATTTACTAAGCAGTGACTAAGTAATGCAAAAAATGTGGATGGATTTAGGTACCCGGAGAAACTTAGACCGCCATTGTATGATCAAATCGCTCGGATTTTATCTGAGGGTAGTGTCGACAGTCTCTGAAGTCGGTGCGTTTATATGAAAATGACAGTGAATGTGGAGGAAGCGAGGTAGGTCTATAAGCATCGTGGCATTCGGCATTCGGCACTCGAACGACTTCGACATTTGGCATTCGGTGTGAAGATGTTTTTGTATGTACGAGGGTCAAACTGAAAGTTCTTAGAAAATCAAAAACTAAGCATTCTAGCAAGTTATTAGTTTTATTATAACTTTTCAAAATAGCGTCCATTTACATCAATACATCGCTGCATTCGATGGAACCATTGAGAAAAGCACCTTGCCCACTCGGCCTTAGGGGTCTCTTCGACGGCGTTTTGAAACGCAGCCACTGCTTCTTCGGCGTCCATAAAATGTTTTCCTCGAAGTTTTTCTTTTATTTTCGGGAATAAATAAAAATCGCAGGGTGCGAGGTCGGGGCTATACGGCGGGTGACCCAGTAATTCCACGTCTAAGGTCGCCAAATAGTCGATCGTTTGCCTGGCGGTGTGCGACGAGGCATTGTCGTGATGAAGGAGGATCCTGCTGCGAGGTCGTTTCTCTCGAACTTTTTCCAAGACAAGTGGCAAACAGTTGTTAGTGTACCACTCTGCATTAACCGTTTTCTGATCCTCTAAGACAACTGTCGCGTAATGACCTGTCTTTCCGAAGAACGAGGCCACCATCTTTTTTCCAACACTTCGACCTCTCTTCACTTTAGTTGGCAACTCTTCGGAAGGAAACACCCACTGAGCAGACTGTCTTTTGGTTTCCGGATCATAACAGTAAATCCAGCTTTCGTCACCCGTTAGTATGTCGAACACAGCATTTGAGTCACCTCCGTTAAATTTTTGGATCATTTCTCGGCACCAATCAACACGGCGGAGTTTTTGAGCCTCGGTCAAATTATGCGGTATCCAGCGGGCACAAAGCTTCCTGACCGCTTAATGTTCATGGAGGATTTTTTGCACTTGACTCATACCTATGCCTAGACTTGTCCGAATCTGCTGATAGGTCACTCTTTTGTCAGTCTCTATCATACGCCGCACAACACTGATATTGTCTTCAGTCGTCGCTGTAGAAGGCCGTCCCTCACGCAAATCATCGGTGAGATTAGTTCGACCACGTTTGAATTCATTAAACCAGTTGTAAGCTGTGGCACGAGATGGGGCTTCATCGTGAAAAGCCAATCGAAGTCTATCATAACTTTCTTGTTGACTTATATGACATCGAAAGTCATAAAAAATCAGTGCACGAAAATTTTCTCGGCTTAAATTCATTCTAACGTGCACAGACAATTTTCAATTTGCCGCCAAATCGTAAAACAAATGACAAATGAATGAAATGTATACTCAATATTATTGGTAAAGAGTTCTATTTTCAAAATTTAAACTTATTTTTTTAATATAATGCTTTTAAGTTGCCAGTTCTAAAAACTTTCAGTTTGGCCCTCGTATATGTAAATATTTCAAAAGAAGGTATTTGACTGACTGTTAGAGAAAACATGTTACAGTATAAAAGATTTTCTTGCACGAAAGTAAAAAAAATATTTATTTGTAATCATTAAACGAAACTAAAATGATTAAATTTGCATTTATAGTTGGAGTATTTGCCTACTTTTAATTTCAGTCAATTCATTACGTACCTTATTTTTTGTTTTATTGCGCTGTAAGACGTGCACTTATATTTTTTGGCGGTAAAATTAAAAACTTACTAAATTTGGATCGTTTCTTCAAAATAACGCATTTTTTTAACAAATATTTATAATAATTCTACTAATATTATAAAGCGAAAGTTTATAAGAATAGATGAACGTTTATGACTCTTTCACGCAAAAACTAATAAACGGATTTAGACGAAACTTTTCAGGAACATAGATTATACATCAAAATAACACATAGCTACGATTCATAAAAAAATATAATTTAGCACACGAGCGAAGCTGGGAGTGGAAGATAGTTATTAATAAACATTGTTATTCAAAGAATTATTTTTATTGTCGCCATCACTGTTATTTCTCTTGCCTAGTTAGGATTATAAGCAGTGTACTTTAAATAGTTAATAAATTAATCTGTCTATAAAATGGTTGATCGTGGAATGTCGACCTTGGTCTCTCCAGGGTACTCACATCATTCGCATTGCAAATCTTTGTCATTATTTTATCTGTCATTCTCTCCACATAACTAAACCAATCTGGCATGCCCTTTCTCATTTTGACTCCAATACCTTTTTTCAATCCTGCTCCTCTTCAGATCTTAGTATTGTAAATGCGAGCGAGTGTTACTCCACTGATTTTTAGCGCTCTCATTCTGTAAGCGTTTAATATACTCTCATGCCTTTTCTGTCACCCATTTCTCATTTCCATACAACATTGGGATAAACACATATTCCAACGTTTTTTTTCCTTTTTTTCATATTTTTCTTCTTCTTCCTAAACCCACGTTGTATCATAGAAGGTACCCTCCTAAAATATACAATTTCATTTACTTGATCACTTGTCCTGTTTTGCTGACATTCCACAAGCTGACATTTGAGATTGGTGTCGAAAATCTCCGTAACTGGTGTGTTTGAATGAAAAGAGTATTGAATGCTGAGGAAGCTAGACAAAAATTTAAGAATCGTGCATTTAGCACTCCATACTATCTGCCTACCTTATAAGGGACTTTGCGTGAAGATATTTATGTGTCTGTACCTTAAAATTACTACTAATAAATTATGAAACTTGTAACAAATTTAAAAAGTAATTTGTTTAAAACATTAAAATGAAAATGAATATTTTATTTATAAGATAGTATTTAAATATTTACACGCATCAATATAATAAAATGTGTTGGTAAGCTTATATATACTATTATAACAACTTTAGTATAACATAAATATTCCAGCAATAAATTATTTTCATTTCAGAAATCGTTTTCCTCGACATAGACGTCAAGACAGACCTTACTAAGCCTTGTCAAGCCTACAACTTCGCAAGTGACATATCCAAACCAGCGAAATTGAGCTTCCTGTAACTTATCAGCTACATCACGTGCACTGAAGCTGCTCTGAATGTACTCGTTACGGATCCTATCAAGTTTTGTAATGCCGCACATCCATCTCGGCATTTTCATTTCAGTGACGCAAAGCTTTTGTAGGTCACGTCATACAGCCAAGCGGGAAAACACTTTCAAACCTTTTATTTACATATATTATTATTTGCAGTTTATAAAATCAAAAGAACTGTCTCTGTATATTAAAGATATTTTTGTGTAAAAATTCAGAAAATAACTCCTGATAGTAAGATTAAACCAAATAGTACCACATTTTAGGGTAGAATTACTGAAGTCGGACTTAAGGTCTATTGTGCAAGTCTATCAGCTATCCTACCCTCCGAACCGGAACACGGCGGAGTCATGTTATGGTGGCAAGAATAGGTAAGGCGATGGATTTCTACCGGGGCAAATTGATCGCTCGCTAGCCTATTGCCTGGCAGAGAGGCAGAAAAAATTCAAAAGATGCATAGTACGTTTTAAATGTGTGTGTTAATTGAAGTTAATTTAGTTCTGCCGTCCGGGCTCCTTTGTAGAATAGACCATCTGCCTTCCTTGCCAGGCAGCTCGTAAAAGGCGAGCATAGGCTTACCATCAATAACACCGTGACATCCGACTAGGTGGTAGAGTTTGGCAGCGACTCGCTCGGATTGGTACCACCGCCTTACCTATTCCTGCCGCCATAACGTCATGACGTGTTCCGGTTCGGAGGGTAAGGTAGCCGGTAAACTTACTTTTGCTCGAGGCCTAACATCCCGACCTCAGGTTGGCAACGCACCATTACCACCTTTGGTGTCTCTAGGCGGCGCGAATTTCGTGCGTAAATCAGGAAATCAGTCTGTTTGTTTGCCTTCCTATGACATAAACAAAAAAAATAATTACTATATTTGTTTTACAAAAGCCAAACGAGAAATTTGTAAGTTATTATCTAAATTTGCTACCGTCGGCACTTGGTGGAATTCCGAAAAACGTGTATTTGTAACTTAGGCCCAAAGTTTCCCTAGAAGAAAAACTCAAAGAAATTAATATTCTAACTGTAACTTCGAAGCATATCTTTGAAAATCCTACTAATATTATAAATTCGAAAGTTTGTATGTTTGTTTGTTTGTTACTCCTTCACGCGAAAACTGCTGAACTGATTTTCATGAAATTTTGACACGCACATAGAGGGTAACTTGGATTAATACATAGGATAGTCTTTATAACGAAAAAATGTTCCGATGAGACCATTGAACACGCGGGCAACGCCGCGGACAACAGCTAGGTTATTATAATATAATATTCAGAAGAATTTACGTTCGAATAAAATCAATCTTGCTGTGCATGTGTCATTTCCACAGAGTAAGCCATTCTTTAATTGGTCAATGTATATGGTTTTACAATAAACTTCAAGATTATATGAAAGATCTTTCGTTAAATAAATAATTTAAAAATAAAAAGTTTACTATACCATTGCTTAAACTATTTTATCGGATAAGTGTGCTAAGGAACAATTTCTTAAACCAATATCTTACAATACCTAATTCCGACAACGAAAAAAGACAAGCCCGCTGAGTTTCTTGCCGGACGTTCTCAGTGTGTGGCCGCGTTCCGATTCGGTGGTAGTTTTTAGTATTATACTAGCTGCCTATTCCGGCTTTGCTCGGATGTTAATTTATTTGATTATAAATTGAGATGTAAGCTATCCTGTCTTACATGTTGGATCAAACTGCACAGGTTGTGCAAATTTAATTCAAATCCGTCACAAGTGCAACAACAAAAGATTTTCTAGTACCTTTCACCTCTCGATATCCATGTTCAAATTATTTAAGCTACTGAGTACTCAAATCATGTGAGATTTTTCTGTGTTACTTTCTGTCAAAAGTGTAATAATTAATGGTTGGGGAAGGTTTCAGATATTTAGTTTTCAATAACCCAACTTTTTACACGGAAAACGTTTCAAGCTGTCAGCAGCCAAATAAATGTTGTTGCACTAAAGGTTCCAACCGACCGACGTGGCACGAACTAGTTGTTAAGCTATTTATTCTGCTTTCACTGTAGCCGACGAGCGAAGGCAGGCCGACCGATGTACCGACTGATGATATTCGACAGCTAATAAGTATATGCCTTTATAAGAAAAAAACTAGCATCTGCACTAACGGGCTACTTGATAACAGTAATCAACAATAGTTGTAACACAGACATTTATTACTTCTAAAGAGCTTTTGTAACTCTTTTCTTTAAACTGTCGATGTCAAAACTTCTAGCATTTACACTTTAAAGGTATTTTGCAATAGTGTTAGTACTTGTTTGTTTTTTTACAGCAAAACACGATAAATTACCTTATAAGCTGCAGTAACAGAGAGTACTTATAGATAAATATAGCACAATGTGACATGTCCGAGTCCTACAATGAGTGGCATAGATAGGTAACATCGCTTTACCTATTCCTAAAATCACACTCACAATGTCGGGTGGACTATGCAAAAGACTTAAGATCCAAGCTTCCGGTTGCTCTAAAAATCTACAGATTATGACGATATAATCACACTGGAGTACGTTTTTTACAGTTTTACTTTGGTAAACTGATTTTATACATTGTTTAATAACTTGATACACCTATTTTAGTTTTCAACGTTATTTAAGTTTAATGGCATAATACGGAAACAAACAGTTCGGTCTTAAATGTGAACAAATTTTTTTATGTCGTCTAGAGACCCCAAAGGTGGTAATAGTGCGTTGTCAACCTGAGGCCAGGATGTTAGACGTCGAGCAAAATTAAGTTTCCCGGCTTCCTTATTCTCCGAACCGGAACACGTCAACGACAATCATTGGACGTTATGGCGGTCTATTCTGCAAAGGAGCCCGGACCAACACGGGGAATGTGGTTACAATCCCCGTGTTGGTCCGTTGTAAATGCCATAAAGTTGTATGTCAAAAGGAACACCTTAAGTATTAATCAATAAATAACAATATTTTAGGTTTAATAAGACATGTTTTCCCTTCTTGAATCATTTTGAATTAGGTGAATATTACATGCAGTAACCATTTCAGCAGAAGAGCAAAAAGTAAATTCTATATTAGAAGGTAAAGTTAAGCTCATATCAGAAGGCAGGGTTAAATTCATTACAGAAGGTAAAGTACATTCTTCAATAGTTAAAAAAATATATATATTTGAAAAGTAAGTTTGTAATATCAGCTAAAAACAAATAATAGTGAATAAGTTAGTTAGTCAAAACAACAAAAGTTAATATAACCTCAAAAATTTACCCCCATCATCTTCACGGTTGTTATTCTTATCTGGTACGCCTAAAGCGTTAAATATTCGGTCTATTCTCTTCATTTATATTTAAATAACAAGACTTTTGCAGTAACAGTGCACTTAACAAAAAAAGTTAAAAAGAGAAGTTCAATCAATCCTGGTTAAACGCATGTGACTGTATTGCTAGCACAGAATAATATTACTCACAGAGAAGAATTGTATCTACATATACAATAAATGCAACCATAGCCTTACACAGCTACGAGACAGTGGCGCCCCGTAGGTATATCAAGCAAAAACTACT